>BDMB01000026.1:1086152-1319136 GCA_016859785.1 Macrotyloma uniflorum
AACTCAACCACTGGCTTAATTTTACCCTCCAAGCTATAGTAGGCAAAAGCTGGGAATCGATGTGTGATACTCCGAATCTGCTCAATATCCATACCAAGTTCCATGAGATAGACAATATGAGGACGCAGATTGCCACCATCTGGGTCTAACTCACTCACTAGTGACAAAGCTTTAAGCTTCTTAGAGTCTAACACTGGACTAGAAGGAGAAACTGACACTGCTGATTTGTCCTGAATAGGTGGATTTGGATAGTTTTCCACTACATCCACTAGAATGTCACCATGCTCTTCAAAAAGAGATTCAAGATAAGGGATAAGAGCATCCCTGATCTCCAAAGTTGTAAGTTCTCTTCCTGTTTGTGTCAATAAAACTGTGATTAGCAGGATTCAATGCAGAAGAAAATTACGAAATAGAGTAATTGTTGTGACGGAACCTGCAAGATACCAAGATTTGTGTTTGGAATGAAGCTTTGAGACAAGGTGATCAATAAAAAGATCTGACTTGTTGATGGTTCTAGCAGCAACTGCATTGCTCAAACCTTGTTTCTTCAAAAACAAGGTCAATACAGCCTTGGCTTCTTCCTTTTCTGCTACTAACAAAGTGGGGGACACCACTTTTAAATTCAGTGACCCATCTATGCCTGAGGAAAGAGCACCACCATGGTATATAATGCTTACTAGAATGATACACAAACCTTGTGCCAATTGAAACATCTAAAAGTAAAAAATAAAAACGAAAATTCTAACCAGATTTTGCCTGGCAAATGAAGACCTTTCCAGGAAAAGAAACTTGAGTCCTGATGTAAAATATTCATAAGGGAAAGAATGTTTATGTAAATCATAAAGAGGAAAAACAAAGAACATATACAAGAGAATGGAAATCCTTGCATGCATCTACTAATACGCAGTAAGACAGAAAGAAAAGAAAAGAAAAGCAAGAATGTTTGGGGTTTCAAGGCTATTTATGGTGAGTTTGAGTAAACAACTTAAGGGCCTACTGAAAATTGTTAACATAAGTTATTATTAAAACAATTTTAAATCCTCCTATATCATCCTCTTGCTAAATATAAAAAGTATAATTTTTTTTAGAGCAAATTACATTGATACTCCCTTTGTTCTCTTTAAAATTCACACGACAGACCCCTACTTTTTTTTTTTTTTTCTCCCACAGTAAGCCCCTTAACTTTTTCAAATACACTAACACTCTGTTACTCAAGAATCATATTGCATCTTGTATCCATGTAAGGAGGCAACTCAAAAGTTAAAAAGACAGGAATATGGGGTGAATATTGAAGAAACCACATGACATATAAATGTAATTTACTGTACTTTTTATGTTTCTAAGATATGAAATACATTTTTCTTTCATATAAAACTTATTTATTAAGTATGAGGAATATTTGTAGGAAGAATTGTAAGACAGGGTATAACATCAGTACATTACTCTTCTTTTCAACTTAAGTAACCAAACTATTGAATAAGCACTTATAACAAATTTATTAAACAGGTATTTAGAATTCTTATTTAGGCTTATGGCAAACGGTTTCGATAGACCCAGATACCCCACCTTCTACTATTCAACATCCATAAACGCAAACACACTCCACAAGCTCATTCCCATGAATTTCCTTTCCTCAGTCTTGATTCTCTCACTTGGGGCTTTGAAATTGACAGAAAAAATTGAAGCTACATTTAGGTGAAGCAACATATGACCCTAGAAATAGTGTCTCAACATTTCCAAACTTTTGGTGTCAACGTGTGTGACGTCGATTATTATAATCTCTTACTTTACTCCTCGATCACATTTTAGTGCTAATCCTCACATAATTGCAGCAGCAGTACATGTTCCATAATACCACATAAATTATTGGTCTCTCTTCATACTTTTACCACTTTTGAGAAAAGAGAGATAAAGGACGTGAAGTGAGACTGCTCTGGAGTGAGTGTTTTTATTTTTTAAAAAATAATAGTTGGTGTAAGGGAAATATATTAGAAAAGATTGGATAGAAAAAGTAAAATCCAGTTCAATAATCTCTAGTGTCAAAAGACTTTTAACTGAGGAATAAGAGATATTTTTATGTACATAAAAAATATCATGAATATCAACAACAATACCTAACAAGTCTTTTCTCACTAAGCTTTATTTTTATTAGTATGAATTACAAATTTGTGAATTTATAGAACAACCCATTGTGTCTTCCGATTGGTGGTCACTGGTCACGTCTTCCCTTTCCACCAAATATAAACTTCCCTGTTCCCACTGGTATAGGATTTCATATTACTTCATTGACATTGTAAATATTATTCCCTAATCATTTATTGTCACGTCATTCAGAAAAAATATAACGTAAATATTTAAAAGTTAAACTTTTTTAATGGTGTATCGACCAATGATTGAACGGTACTGTATAAACTTTTACCGTTGATCAAAAGCAAGAGAAGTGATATTTCAACCCTTTATTCACATCTTCTATCAGTATTCTATTGTTGCAAAAACATTTAACATAATCTAATTGTGTGCAATACTTTCATACAAGATTAAAATATATCAATTATTTTTATTACAAAACAAGTTTGAAATCCAAGGGGAAAATAACAACACATAAGTCTGTGTAAATAATCAAATAAATTAAGATCAGATTAAACTTTTAACAAAAAAAATTGATGAGATTCAACTATTACAAAGTCTGACAAAACTAAGTGACCTTAAAATATATAAATCGATAATAGGAAAATAATTAGGACTAGCGATACTAGGTATATTATTTATTATAAATGAATAAAATAAAATAAATAACATAATAATGTGCTAAAAAGGAACGACTCATCTCACACTCTCTCATCCCAAAAAAAATTAAGAAAAAAAAGAAAAGAAAGAAAACGAGTTTGCAAGCTTTTTATAAGTTCTAGTTTAATTTTAATTGCTGCAACTATTAGAATATTTGTTTTCCTCCTTCTACAAAATATTTATTATTAATTAAATTAATAAAAAAATTGCAAAAATATACTCTCTCACTTTTTATATCATACACTTTAATACTCATGTGTGGTAGTTTTCAATAATAAAAATATATTAAATGTATTGAAATTTTATGGCTGTTATTATAAAATTTACATAAAATTTAAATTTATATTAAAGATTTAAATAATTTACATAAAATTCTAAATTTAAAGCTTATTATCATTGTTGTTATTATAAGAAAAAAAATATTAGGTTAACACTCTTTAGACTATTTTTCATTTCACACACTTTCACTAAAAGATGAAAAAAAAAGGTGTGAAATAACCAAGTGACAAATAAGATAAAGTTCATCATTAGTTTAATAAGAGATAAAAAAAAAAATTAAAGTGGGTTATACATATGAAAAAAAAAAAAAACAAACTTTCACTTTGAATTGCTGTAAATGTTGGAGGAATTCTTAATTTTATTTACTTTTCATTTAAATTTTTCAAAACTAGTAATTTTAAAGTATATTAAGAAAAATAAAACTTCATTTAAAAAAAAAAAAATTTATGTATTCTAATGTAAAAAATCACATAAACAAAAATATTGTATGAATAACTTCTAAAATATATATTATAAAAGTTAAATAATATATTATATAGATAATATTGTGAAAATACATCTGCATTATCAATAAATTGTAGTTAAATTTAAAATTAGTATAATGAAAACTTTAAATTTTTTAGTTAGAATAATTTGTAATTATTACGAAAAAAATTATATTACAGTATTTCTTTATTTTGATTTACTCATTGATGCATATAAAATAATAATAGGAAAAGAAAATTTACTCTTGTTGGAAAAAACCTAAGTGAGTTTTGATAATATTCTTGTTAATTTGGCCAATGATGGGAAGCTGAAATAAGAAGTAAGAAAATGATTTTGCATACACAAAAAAACAAACATCGACAGGATCTAGAAACAACTCTATCTATTTCTGAAAATGACAATAAAATATGGAGAACCCATCAATTTTATTTCTTTTTATTCTCCTTTCTTTGCTACGAAAATTAAATATAATTTTTATAATTTATAAACATAAAAGATTATTCTGAAAAATAAATTATTACAATACTATAATTTTGTAGCATAGTTTATGCTTTGTGAATAAGAAATCAGCAAAATAGATTATTTTTTCATAAGACTTATAGAAAAGGAAAAATAATTAAATTGATTTTTTCTATAAAAAAATAATTTATACATAAAATATAGAAAATATATAAAAGAATTTATATAAATAATTTATATAAAAGTTAATTTTTTTCTTATTTTTTATAAATATTTAACAAGTAAAATATATTTAATTAGTTAAAAAACACTAAAAGACAAACAATCACTGAATTGGCTTTAACGGCTCCTGGCAGCATAAATCAAAAAAAGAAGATTTTGTATGCTCCAGAGCTTCAAGCAATCCGCAGCGTGGAAATGGAAAAAGAGCTTCAAGCGTGGCTTCAGTCGATTTTGTCTTTAGTGCTATTTAGGTCACCACGTCGCCACCTCTTCGTATTTCCCTTTACTCTCGTCCCCACCTCTTCATATTCCCTTTCGCTCTCTCTCAGTCACCATTACTTGATGATGATGATGACAATGTTGTTGGTGCAAAGGTCAAGGTTTTCTCTTTCTCCTTCCCTTCCCAAGTTTCCTACTTTCCTCTTTTCCTTTCACTCTCACTCTCAGTCCCCATTACTTGATGATGATGACAGTGTTTACGAAACTGTCTCCCAATTCAATCGTTTGCTTCTTATGCGTCCTCTTCCTCCGATTTTGGAATTTGGCAAAATCTTAGGATTTCTAGTAAAGAAAAAGCACTATCCTACTGCTATTTCTCTTATTAAGCAAATGGAGTTCAAGGGAATTCATCCTCATCTTGTTACTGGTAATATTCTCATCAATTGTTTCTGTCAATTGGAACAAATGACTTTCGCATTCTCTGTATTTGCCAAGATTCTTAAATTAGGTCATCACCCAAATACCATAACCTTCAATACGCTCATGAGTGGTCTCTGTCTTAAGGGTGAAGTTAACAAAGCACTCGACCTTCATGACAAGGTCTTAGCACAAGGATTTCTGTTTAACGAAATTAGCCATCCGATTGTTCAGAATCATTGAAGGCCGATCAATTAAGCCTAATGTGGTAATGTATACTTCAATCATGCCGTCTTTATATAAAAATAAACTTCCAAATGAGGCTTATGATTTGTATTCTGAAATGATTGCAAAGGGAATTTCTCCTACTGTTTTTATCTACAATACTCTAGTTTATGGCACTTGCTTTATGGATAAGTTGCATGAAGCAATGAGTTTCGTAAATGAAATGGTATCAAAAAAATATCAGGCCAGATGTTTTTACCTATAGTATACTAATTGATGCATTGTGTAAAGGAGGAAGCATGAAACAGGCAGAGAATGTGTTAGCAGTGATGCTGAATTGAAAGCTTGTGTGAAACCTAATGTTTTTAGCTATAGTAATTTAATGGATGGATATTTCTTAGTTAAGGAGGTAAAGAAAGGAACATTTATTCAAGGTTATGATTCAAATGGGAGTATCTCCTAATCATTACATTTATAGTATCATGATTAATGGACTCTGTAAGAATAAAAGGGTGGTTGAAGCTATTAATTTCTTCGAGAAAACGCCAAGGAGAAATACAGTGACATATAATTCTCTCATTGATGGTTTATGCAAATGTGGGAGAATCTCTGATGCGTGGAATCTTATTGATGAAATGCGTGGTAGAGGTTTACAAGAAGATATCAACACTTACAATTCCTTAATAGATGCTTTATGCAAAAGGAATGATCTGGACAGACCACTTGAATTATTCAATGAAATGATAGGGAAGGGGATTCATCCATCTATACACACTTACAATATACTTATTGATGGAATGTTTAAAGCGGGGAGGCTAAAAGATGCAAGAAAACTTTTTCAAAATCTTTTGATCAAAGGCGAGTGCGTCACCGAATATACGTATACCATTATGATCAATGGATTATGTAAAGAAGGTTTGATTGATGAGGCATGGGACTTGTGGTCAAAAATGGAAGACAGTGATTGCAACCCTAATGCTATAACTTTCGAAATAATGATCTGTGCATTATTGGAAAACAATGAGAATGACAAGGCAGAGAATCTTCTTCGGGAAATGATAAGCAGAGGCTTGTTGACAAAATTTTGATACCTCATTTACGTTACATTTTAACTTTTTTATGTAAAAGTTCAAATATGCAATTCAGATGTTTTGATTGATAGTAGTTGTTTGATATATTTATTGTTTCCATAGTTTTTTATTTTTTTTTATTTTCAAAATTTTAATAAAGTATTAAATTTATTATTTATAATAAATTAATTAAAATTAATAATGCATAATATCATTTTTAAATAAATTTTGTATTTACATATTTTATAAATATATATATATATATATATATTATATTTTAAATATGATGCGTTCAAAGTTTTTGTAATAAAAATGTAATTTTCAAAATTATGTTAATTACGTGAATATTATTAGCTAATAACTGATAGGTTAATCAACCATTAAGCCACACACAAGTGTTCAAGTGGTCTAAAAGTCTTTGTTTAAGAAAGTGTTAGTTAAATGACCAATTAATTAATCTATTAAAGTTTCAAGTAGTAATTTAAAGAAGATATTTCTTAAATAAGAAAAATCAATGTTATAAGAATGAAGACACTACATATTTAAATAATGATGTACTTGATTTGGTAATGAGGAAAAGTATTTATTACATTACAATACAATCCTATTTTATTACAATAATTAATTATGATTATAATGATAATGGTATAGGTTTAGGGAAGTTGAATTATGCAGTAACCTCGATGATTTTATTGATGTTTTCGATGTTTCATATTAGATTTGAGCAGTGATTTTTTTTGTATTTTGATTGCGACAGGAGCATTAACAAGGTAGGGTTAAAACACTTAACTTGTTTAAATTGTTAACAGAGGAATGGAAAGTAAGGTGCTTTATATATATATATATAATAAATGATGGAAACAAAAATGAATTTCATCACAAGAGATAAAATTTCCTATTATAAATTATCTAATAATTGGAGCTATAGAAATAAAAATAAAGAGAAAAAAACATATTGAACAATAGATTTTTAAATAAGACAAAATTTATAAATAAGAAATTTATTTCTATCGATATATTTGAAAATACAATTTGATTATATAATAATAAAAATTTTAAAATATATATATTTAATTAAAATAAATATTTTTTTTTCTTAATAGAATTTTTTCGTAGACAAATAAAAAATTAAATTTTCAATTTTAAATTTAAAAAAAAAATGTCATAGGAACTACTAACATTTTTAAGAAAAACTTTGATAAGATTTAAATTTTAAGAATAATTTCGATTCTTTATGTATAACCTTCTTGTTTGATAAATTATTATAAGATTTGTAGGAAATTCATGTAATCCTGTCATTATTTTTAATTATCTTCACTCAATTTAATATTCTAATTTTTATAAATGATTATGAAATGGTGAATCTAATCACATCTATGATCATTTTCACCACTTCAATAATTAACTATTTAAAAGATTTTTATTTTATATAAACGTATTAATTAACAATTTAAAAGATTTTTATTTTATATAAACGTATGTATATGTTTTTGATATTTAAATTGTGTATTATGATAATTAACAAAATTATGATTTAGTGAAAAAAAAATCATAAATTTATTTGAAAACTCAAATTAAAATGATAACTTGCATATACTTGACATTAAACATTCAAATTCATTTGAATATTTTGTTTACGATCAAATTATTATTTAAAAATTCTTTTAATTTTATTCAAATTTTGTAGCATGTTATTTTATTCCAATATCAGATATTCAACCTTGTTTTAGGAATCTATATTTGAAACTTTTTTAATCTATCAAAATCAATCAAAATATAAATATAAAGTATAAGAATTTACATATAATATAATTCATACATTATAAACATGATTAACATATTTGAGAAAACAGATCTTAAGTATTTAATTTGATTTTTTATTTAAAAAAATCCAAACTAAAACATATCCTTTAAAGGAAAATATATTAAAAATAAATTCTATTATTTTTTTATGTTTCATTATCTTAATATATAATAGTAGAATCGCAATTCACATACATAACTCATTCTTTTATAACAATTTCAGAAGAAAATTTTCCAATTTTTTTTTTTTTAAATTCAAAAACAACAATTACAATAAAAAAATCTAAAATTCAAAATATAATAAAAGTCATATTTATTATAAATCTCGGACATTAAAATTAATTTTTTTTTAAGATGTGTTTGGATTAGAGAATAAATTTGAGAGAGTAAAAAATAAAGAAATAAAAAGAAAAAAAAGGAAAAATAAATTGCTTAAATAAAAAGAAAGAAAGTGAAAATAAATAAAAACTAAAATAATTTTATTTATTATTATTTTTATATATTTTAGAATTTTTAATACTATTTTTAATTATTTATTAAAATATAAATATAAATTATTTAGTTATTATTAATAATTATTTATTTTTTAATATAATTTTTATAATTATTTATTTTAATAATAATATATGTAAAATTAAAAAATAATTAATTTTTTAAATATAACCAATTATATAATATAATATTATAAAATATTATAGTATATAATTTTATAATATAATATTTTATAATATTATATATAAAATTGATTAAATTAAAAATATAAACACATCTTCTCATTTTAAGAGAGAAAAAATAAAAATATAAAATTATCTCACATAAAATCATTATATTTATCCGCTCTTAAAATAATATAACTTTAAGTAAACAAATACTTAATATTATTATCAATAAACTTTTTCTTCAATTTTTTTTATTAATAATATTATTAAATTTTTTTAATTTTTATTATTTTTACATTTTAAATTTATTTTATATTAATAATAATATTTTTTTAATTAATTAAAAAATATTTTTATTTTTATTATTTTAAAAAATTAATTTTAATATTAATTTTTATAATATAATATTTATAATTTATCAAAGTAAAAAATATCATATAAAGTTTTTAATATAATATTTTTTTCATATATTACATAAATTAAATTTTTATTCGTATTATTTTTTCATTAAATTTATTATTTATATTAATAATAATTATTTAAAAATTTAACATTTAATATTTATTCATATTATTTAATTTTTATTAATAATAACTTTTAAAATTCTATAATATATATTTATAAAATATAATAAATAAATTATTATTTAATATTATTATTAATTATTTAAATATATTTACATAATTTAATATATATATATATATATATATAAAAAAGTAATATATTAATTTTATTATTTTTATATATAAATATTATTTAAAATTATAATTTTTATTTTTTATTAAATATTTTGCTTTAATTTAATTATATATATATATATATATATATATTAAAAAAATCCTATTACATAACATTCAAAAATTCTGTTTTTAAGAAACCGAATTCAGTGAGGAGATTTATCTACGTAATTAGATCCTCCACAGCTTCATGGTTGTATTTCTTATTTAAATAATAATATACATATAAAAAAATATTGTAAAAATACATAGCTAAAATTAAAATAATTTATAATACTTTTTCAAGTTAAAAATTGAAATTAAAAAATAAAATATATTTTTAATCCTATACAATAAATTATATATTAAAATAATCTTTGTATAGGAGGGGCAGGTATACATCATGATTTATAATTTCTTTTTATGTTAAATTCTGTTTATCATATTAGTTCAAATCATTAAAAATTTGAATCAAAATCATATTTATTTATTTTCGATAAAAACTATTATAAACAAGAATTAAAATTATATTATAACTATTATAAACAAAAATTAAAATTATATTATATTTTACTTTAAATATTAGATACTCACGAAATAGATATACCATATTTGTTTGATTTAATTATAGTCAAATATATTTTATAAATAATATTAATTATAAGGTATCCATCAGACATAATATTATTTAGTTTTATCTAAATCAGAAACCATGTCATTGTAATGAACTTCACCATTCACGAATAGAACACAACCAACTATGATCAACATGGTACTAGGTTTCACTTAAATTAGATTCTTTTAACACTTTAAATATGTTTAATAATAACTTTTTTAATTGAAACATAAAATATTTACTGTTTGTAACTCATTCTTTTATGATTTGTAAATAGAAGCGATTTGCTAAAAATTAAACAGTGTAATATAGAATAACAAATTATAATATATCCATTCAATAATGTTTTGAATCTATAAATTCAATTGGAGTAATCAAGAATTTGTTATAAATTCAGGTTATCTTTGAATTAATAAAAGAAAAAGTTAAAATAAATCTGATAAAATTAATTGAGTTTTTTTTAGTCTAATTGATTCACAACTTTTTTAAAATATATATTTTTAAAATATTTTTTTCTTTTATTTTACACAAATCATACTATTTCAAATAATAATTATTTCACTATATTTTATTTCAATTTTATTATTTTAATTTTCACTTAATTATATAACTTTCATTATACCTTTCAATTTTACTATTATTATAACTAATTTAATTTTAAAAATTTTATAATTAATAACTAGTTTATTTTATATTTAATGTATTATTATATTATTAAAAATATTATTTTATTAAACTCAGTAAGTCGAAAATCTTAAATCTATTTTAAATGTATATCTGGTAACTCAGTTATTATTTAAAAAATAATATATATATATTGTTTTTATTGGCTGAGTGCGGATCAGTTGGGCTAAAATAAAAGTATTGCACAAAATGTAACAATGTGGTTGATGCAAAGGTTAAGGTTTTCTCTTTCTTTTCTTCCAAACCCTACTTTCCTCTTTTCCATTCGCTCAATGTGGTTGCTGCAAAGGTTAAGGTTTTCTCTTTCTCCTTCCATTCCCAAATTTCCTCCTTTTCTTCCAAACCCTACTTTCCTCTTTTCCATTCGCTCTCACTCTCAGTCCCCATTAGTATTACTTGATGATGACATTCTTTACAAAGCTGTCTTCCCTATTCCTCCCATCATTGAATTTAACAAGATTTTGATGTCTCTGATGAAGAGGAAGCACCATCTTACTGCTATTTCCCTCTATAAGCAAATGGAGTTCAAGGGAATTCAACCTGATCTAATTACTTTGAATATTCTCATCAAGTCTGTTTGTGAATTGCAACAAATGACTTTCGCATTCTCTCTATTTGCCAAGATTCTCAAATTAGGTTATCACCCAGATATCATAAGGATTTCGGTTCGATCAAGTTAGTTACGGCATTTTGATTAATGGATTGTGCAAAATAGGAGAAACCAAAGCTGCCATCCAGATACTCAGAGTAAGTGAAGGCGGATCAATTAAGCCTGATGTGGTAATGTATAATACAATTCTAGACTCTTTACATAAAGATAAACTTCCAAATGAGGCTTATGATTTGTATTCTGAAATGGTTTCGTGGAGAATTTCTCCTGGTGTTTTAACCTACAATATTCTAATTTGTGGTTCTTACTTTATGGATAAGTTGAATATGGATAAGTTGAATGAAGCCAAGAGTGTGTTAGCAGTGATGGTGAAAGCTTGTGTGAAACCTAACTTTGTTACTTACAATTGTTTATTACAAGCATTATGCAAAATCAATCATCTGGACAGAGCAATTGAATTATTCAGGAAAATAATAGAGCAGGGAATTCATCCATCTATACACACTTACAATATTGATGGAAGGTGTGAAGGGAGAAGGCTAAAGCATGCAAAAGAAGTTTTTCAAAATCTTTTGATTAGAAGAAGCGACTGGGTCGACGTTTGTACCTATACCACTATGATCATTGGACTATGTAAAGAAGGTTTGCTTGAGGAGGCATTGGACTTGTTCTTCAAAATGGAAGTCAGTGGTTGCATTCCTGATGCTATAACTTTCAAAATAATTATCCGTGCATTACTTGAAAAGAATGAAACTGACAAGGCAGAGAATTTTTCTTCGTGAAATGATCAGTTAGAGGCTTGTTGAATAAGGTCTGATACCTCATTTACATACCAAGTTACATTTTAGTTTTTTTTGTAAATTTTATATTTATTTTTATTAGAGAAGTTGAATTATGCAGTAACTTCGATGTTTTTGTTGATGTTTTCTATGTTTCATAGAATTTCTTCTCTGTATTTTGATTGGGACAGTAGCATTAACAAGCTATGAGTTTGATGGTCTGATCGGTGACGGGAGTAATTAGTTTTTGTTCGATCTATTCATATGATTAATAGTGAAAGAAGGAATTATAAAAGGGAAAATAGGTATTTGACTATAGAAAGCCTATAGAATTGCTTCACATATTGAGGTGTATATTTGGTTAATTGAACCTTTGTGTTATTGATAGTTCATAATCAGTATATATATAAACTAATTAAAGTTTAAGGGAAGAATAAAAATATAAATAATAAAAAATAATTGATTCATTTTATTTTAAAATTTAACAATAACAGTTAAATAAAAATAAAAATCTTTAAAACATATTATCATTAAAAAAATAAAAGAAAAACTTATTAGATCACAAAAACACTTATAACTCATTTTGTTAAAGTATTTCAAGAACATCTAATTAAATAATTTTATTTATTAATATATTAATTTATTTGTTTCTATTAATTATCATTAAACGAATAAATAATAACTCAAACAAAAACAAATTTTTTTTTACATAAGATTTTTAAATAAATAATAGTTTAATTAAAATAGTATAATATAGAATAACAATGATAACATACTTTTATCATTATGTGGTTAAAGATTCCATCTCTAAATTAAGTATGCATTCAATATTATATTTATTAAAAAACTCTTAAACAAATATTCAAATAAAAAAGTTGGGGACTATTTTACAATCGTATATTGGGGACTTTGAGAAGACTCAAGGAAGAGGTTTGAATGTTGGCCAACTGGCACACAAATGTCTCACGAGGACAATGTTGTTAACGTTGTTCTTGGCATTGTTGTTATCTATGATTTTGTGGTTGTGTCGATGATGATGTTGTGAATTATAAAATATTTATGGTCAACGTTTGGTTTTTTCACTATTCACTATCACTGTCACTCACCAAATCGTTCATTAACGTTCGTTTCCAGCGCATTTATTTTTTTGTTATTTTTCTATTTTACAATCATATATAAATTGTTTCCCCCTTATTTTGTATACTATCATCAGTTTTCATATCATTCTCTTTTTTCCTTTTCATCATTATTTTCGTTTCTCCCTGTTATTCTTCCTTTTTTCTGCAACTACTGTTTTTCATTCGCTTCTCAGAGTCTGCATCAATAATCAACCATGTTGTTCGCGATATTATAATATGGTATCAGAGCTCTTTTTCTGAAGAGTTCTGCTTCTCAATTCTTTGATTCTTTCATCTTCTGCTATATTTCTTTTTGTTCTATCTTTTTTCTTAAAATGACTGATGAACAACTGGACCCACCACACAGTTTTCTTTATCTTCATCCTAGCGAAAATTCTGCAATTGCTCTTGTATCACCTGTTCTTGAACCTGGTAATTATCATTCTTGGAGCAGATCTATGATTACTGCACTGAGTGCCAAGAATAAAATTGATTTTGTTAACGGCAATGCTCCACAACCTTCCAAGAACGATCCAAATTATGCAGCCTGGAACCGATGTAATAACATGGTGGTGTCCTGGCTCGTCCACTCCGTTTCTATACCTATACGTCAAAGCGTCTTATGGATGGATAAAGCTGAAGAAATCTGGAATGATTTAAAATCTAGATATTCTCAAGGAGATCTGCTACGTATATCAGACTTACAAATGGAAGCATCTTCACTGAAACAAGGAGACCTATCTGTGACTGATTATTTCACCAAATTGAGAGTCATATGGGATGAGCTTAACAACTTTCGCCCAAAATCTATATGCATATGCTTGACCAAATGTTCCTGCAATGCATTTGACATTATAAACCAAAGAAGACGTGAGGATCAAGCGATGCAATTCGTTAGAGAGCTCAATGATCAATACAACAATATTAAGTCACATGTGTTACTCATGGATCCCATCCCTATTTCAAAAATCTTTTCTCTAGTGGCACAACAAGAATGCCAATTTTCCAATTCTAATTTTGTTGCAAATGTCAGGAACTTTATACCTAAGACTAACCAATCTGCTAGTTCTTGCAGTCACTGTGGCAGGAGTGGCCATACTGAGAGTGTATGCTACCGCAAACATGGCTTCCCCACCAATCAGGATATCAAGAATACCAAAAATTATAATCGTAAAATATGCACTCATTGCGGGAAGACTGGTCACACCATAGAAGTCTGTATAGGAAACATGGATTTCCTCCTGGACACAAATTTAACACTGAAAAGGATCGTACAGCCAACAACATTAATGCACAAGACCATCTAGGCACTGAACAACAAAGAAATGAGGATGTAAGATTGTCTTCACAGCAATATGAAGCTTTGATATCCCTGCTTCAGCAAGCACAAAATGGATCAAATTCTAATTCAGGACAGGTCAATCAAATCGGATCCATATCTACTCCTTCAAACCAGAATAACTCACCAGCAGGTATTTTTAATATCTTGAACAACCATAATAAATTTTCTTGGCTCATAGATTCCGGGGCTACAGATAACATATGTGCTTCTTTAACTCATTTCACTTCTTACAAATGCATTAAACCTATTCCAATCAAATTGCCTACTGGTGACTGTGTTCAAGCTACTCACAGTGGAACTGTTAATCTTTCTAATAAATTGGTTTTAACTTATGTTCTTTATATTCCCAGTTTTTCATTCAATCTAATCTCTATTTCCAAACTGACTTCTTCTACACAATATGAACTCATCTTTTCTTCAACTCATTGTATTATACAGGATTTGAAAACAAAAGGGAAGATTGGTATAGTTGAAATGAATGCTGGGTTATATTCTTTTAATATTGATGCTGTGAAACATTCTTCTGCTCTTGCTTCTTTCAATGAACCTGATAGTGATTCTAAAGACATTGACATTTGGCATTATCGATTGGGCTATTTGTCCAATGAAAGGCTCAATGCAATGAAGTTCAGTCATCCTTATATACATTTCAATAAGAACTTTGTTTGTAACACTTGTCACCTTGCTAAACAAAAGAAATTGCCTTTCCCTTTAAGCAATTCTCATGCATCCAATCCTTTTGTTCTTATTCATATTGATATATGGGGCCCTTGTTCTGTTATGTCTATGTATGGTCACAAGTACTTTTTGACTATTGTTGATGATCATACACGCTATGGTTGGATCTATCTAATGACTAATAAATTTGAAGCTCGTAATCATATAGTTAATTTCATTACTGAAATAGAAAACCAGTTTGATAAGAATGTTAAAATTGTGAAGACTGACAATGGTGCTGAGTTTTCTATGAAGGATTTCTTTGCAAAGAAAGGTATTATTCATCAAACCACTTGTGTTGAGACACCCGAGCAAAGTGGCATTGTGGAGAGGAAACATCAACACTTTCTCAATGTGACTCGAGCTATCCTTTTTCAGTCCAATCTCTCATTAAATTTTTGGTGCTTTGCTGTCATACATGCTGCATTTCTTATAAATAGTATCCCTACACCTTTTCTTAATAACATCACCTTTTGAAAAACTGCATGGTAAACCTTGTGACATTACTAATCTTAGAATTTTTTGTTGTCTCTGCTATAGCAGCACTCTTGTTGCTCAAAGAAAGAAATTAGATTTTCGTTCAAATCCTTGCTTTTTCCTTGGTTTTAAATCTAACACCAAAGGTTTTCTTATATTTAATTTAAATAGTCACAACATTGAAGTTTCCCGTAATGTAGTTTTCTATGAAAACAGATTTCCCCACATCAGAGACCTGCATGATAATAATAATCTTGTTTCCCTTCCTAATTATCACTCTAATGTAATGAATCAAGATTTTGATGATATAACTCTGACACAACGTAATATCAATGAAAACTCATTAACTCAGTCTTTTCCTAATGACAACCTCAACTCCACTACAACCGAAAATAGAGAAATTATTTCTGATTTAAGGAGATCTAATCGTGCAAAACGCAGGCCTGCATATTTGGAAGATTTTTAGACAACTCTTTCTACATCAAACACATCAGTGGGAGGTAAGGAGTATCCTATAGAATCCTTCATATCTTATAAATCCCTATCTCCTATTTTTCGTAACATCATCTTGTCTATATCTGCAAATATTGAGCCTACTTCATATGAGGAAGCTTCAAAAGACAGTAACTGGATTGAAGACATGAACCAAGAGATTACAGCCCTAGAGACTAACCAGACATGGACTCTTACCCGCCTTCCTCCTGGAAAAAGTGCTATTGGGTGTAGGTGGATTTACAAAATAAAACATAAAGTTGATGGATCGGTGGAAAGATACAAAGCTCGGCTTGTCGCGAAGGGATACACACAACTTGAAGGATTGGATTTTCTGGACACTTTCTCCCCAGTTGCTAAGCTCACTTCTGTGCGTCTCTTACTTACCATTGCTTCTATTAACAATTGGGAGCTTAAACAACTTGATATTAACAATGTCTTTCTACATGGAGATCTTGATGAAGAGGTTTATATGAAGCCTCCACCTGGTTTAGTCATAAAGAATAGCAATCATGTTTGCAAGCTACAAAGGTCTTTATATGGTCTGAGACAAGCTAGTCGTCAATGGTTTGAGAAGCTCTCTACCTTCCTGATATCACATGGCTATGATCAATCTGCTGCTGACCATACTCTCTTCTTGAAATTCTTTAATGGAACTATTACTGCACTCCTCATATATGTGGATGATATCATCCTTGCTGGCAACAACATCAATGAAATTACTTGCATCACCAAATTACTTGATGAGAAGTTCAAAATAAAAAATTTGGGTAACTTAACTTACTTTCTGGGGTTAGAGGTTGCCCGCAACAGTACTGTGATACATTTATGTCAAAGAAAATATGTTTTGGATCTCCTTAAGGACACTGACATGTTGGCCTGTGCTCCTGCTTCCTTTCCCATGATACACTCCTTTCATTCCAACACTTCTAAAGATGATAATCTTGATGATACTGACGCTTCTGCCTATAGGAGGCTCATTGGACGCCTCATATATTTAACTAATATGCGCCTCGATATAACATATGTTGTGCACCACTTGAGTCAATTTGTTTCTGCCCCCTCGGTTAAACACAAACAGGAAGCCTATCGTGTATTACGATATCTCAAAAGAGATCCTGGCATGGGTATCTTCTTAGACAGCAAAAGTGCCCCTCAATTGAAAGCTTTCAGTGACTCAGATTGGGCTATATGTCCAAACACCAAAAAATCTATAACCGGTTATTCCATTTATATTGGTGATTCTCTTATAGCTTGGCGGTCAAAGAAGCAACAGACTGTTTCCAGAAGCTCGTCGGAGGCTGAGTATTGTGCCTTAGCATCCACCACTTGTGAAATATAATGGATTACTTACCTCATCAATGATCTTAAAATCCCTTGCATCAAGCCAGCTCTTCTTTATTGTGATAATCAGTCTGCTATTCAGATTGCTTCGAACCAAGTGTTCCATGAAAGAACCAAACACATTGAGATTGATTGTCATATAGTTCGGAATCAAGTTTGTACTGTATGGACCGTGAACACCTTGGCCCATACCTAACTTTAGGTCAGAAAAGGTAAAAGACGGCCCAATAAGAATTGTTGAGGCCCAATGTCAAGGAACAACCCAATAAATGGGTCAACCCAAGCAACAGTATAAATAGGAGTCATAAATGAGAGGTAACTAACTTTACAATATATATTAACCGCTAAAAACTAATAACTAACTTGAGCGTCGGAGCGCCTTCGTAGGTACCCCCTTCAGTCTGATCGAGGAGATCACCACCCAGAAGTCAACCCCGAGGAGACCCCGGACTAGAAGTCAATATTTAATAGTTCATACCAAAAGTCAAAGTCAAAGAATCAGTCAACGTGAGGAGTCAAGACCCAGGACCGAAGACTAGTCGGCAGAAGAGACCATAACCTGGGAGTATCCGATTCCAGCAAGAACATTTAGCACCCACCGTGGGACCGTGATTGACAAACAGGATTATGGTCACTACCAAAAACATGACTAGTCAGGAGGAACCAAGAGGACCACCAGAACAAGAGAAGACTGATGAACACTCATCCCTACTAGCTGAACTTAAAAGGGAACTGAGTGAATTCAAGAAGAGGAGTGTCTCAGTGTCTAACTCACCTTCAAAACCGATTCAGATGGGATTTATAATTCATTTAAATACTGTAATTAAACCTATTTTTAGTAGATGTAAGATTTTTTCCAACATCTTGTCTCGAAGGAGTTGAGGTAGCGCGTGAACACGTTGGGGGAGGGATCTGGAGGGAAAGTGAGAGATAAAGGGGAGTAGGACACATCATAGTCTAATTGTTGGAACCATGTGAAGGGTGTGTTTGGTGTTTTGGTTAGCGTGAGAACTATGCTTGTGTAATTAAAGTAGCTGGGGGTAGGTTTGGTTTGGTCAGGAAAGGCTTTGGAGTTAGGGTTATCATATGGGTGCGGTTTGGTGAAATTCACAAGCCTATTAAACATTTTTTACATCTAAACCTGACTTTTTTATGCAAATAAACTTTTTAAAAGTTCTTAGTCTGATCTTTATAGTTAACAAGCCAGACCACTACCTAACTTAGTTTCTGCCGAAGGCTTAATTTCTTATAACAGAAATAAAGAGGGAAAAGAAGGGAGTTGAATGAAAATTGATTGTGTGGGAAGGTAAAAACTTACATAAATGTTTGAAAATTAATGGATCACAAAAAAGTAAATTCCATGCACAAGAGGGCAGCTATGAAAATTATGCTTTAATTTATTAAGATGATTCCATAATCAATTAAAACAACCTTTTACTTGTAATTTAACATTTGCTTTTGTTTGCGTCATAATTGATTAAGCACAGAAGCTAATAGATTGACCTTAAATAATCTTTCCCCTAATATATGTCTTTACACAGAAAATTTAATATTTTGAAAGCTTAAGATTGGTAATCCAATGGTGATCTAATATAAGGGAATATATATAGATCTAATAAATATGATTTCTAACCACTTATATTGAGA
The DNA here is from genome assembly GCA_016859785.1 of Macrotyloma uniflorum. Lineage (NCBI taxonomy): Eukaryota > Viridiplantae > Streptophyta > Magnoliopsida > Fabales > Fabaceae > Macrotyloma > Macrotyloma uniflorum. The sequence continues at coordinate 1,105,321 of BDMB01000026.1, forward strand.
GTTTAATTTTTTTTTTTGGAAGGTTTGCATGAAACTTTACAAATCTAAAATCGGTGATTAAATGGAAGGTGAATAGTTAATAGAATATTTGTGAAGTTGGAAGTAACTGCAATCGACTACATTTTCTAAACACAAACAGAAAAGTAATAGTTCAACGGGGTTAAGTTGGAATTAATTGCGATTGATGTATGTGATAAGACTTGTGTTATTACTATAATCGGATATTTCCAAGATATGTCTCCTCATTAAGGTGGTTAGTCTTCGGTTTTGTCTACTTATTTTTAGTTCCGATCACTTCTTAGTCAAATTGGGTGGAGTACCTACGAAGGTGTTCCGACGCTCAAGTCAATAATGAGTTCAATAGTAATTAATGTACATATAATCACAATCTAGATCCTTACATTCATTACTCCTATTTATATTGTTTTCCAAGTGGGTCTGTTTCATTAGGCCTGCCTTCTGGTATTGGACTTTTGTTAGTAGCGCATTTAGGTGTAATTGGTTATGGTTAACTACTAATCATTTTAACTTGTACTTAAGTATGCTTTGTGAGTATGATTGTTGTTAAGCACACCGAGATATACACGGTTTTCTTATAATGGGGACTTAGTTTATGTATTCAAGGAAGACCGAAATATATTTGGTCTATATCTATATACTGGCCGAGGTGTACTCGATATATATCCTTACAACTTGCATAATTTATTTCTAAAATCTGCCAAGTTTTGTAATTGTTAAGATATATGTAAAGATATTTTGTTATTGTATTTTAGGTAAACATTAAGTTTATAATTAGTTTCCTAAATATATGCTTAACAAACTAAATATATGTTTACCTAAAATACAATAACAAAATATCTTTACATATATCTTAACACACCCCCGCAATTAAAGCAGGAGGACGACAGACACTAAGACTGTTCCTAAAATCATCAAACAACACACGTGGAAGTCCCTTAGTAAATATGTACGCGATCTGATATCGTGAAGGCACATGAAGAACACGAACCTGACCACATGCAACCTTTTCCCGTACAAAATGTATGTCCATCTCAATATGTTTGGTACACTGATGTTGCACCGGGTTGCCCAACAAATAGATAGCACTAAACTGGATAATGCAATTCTAAGAGTAAATTTCGAAGCCAATATGACTCAGAAACCACATTAGCAACACCCCTATACTCAGCCTCTACACTAGACCGAGAGAGTGTAGACTGACGCTTGGAGTACCATGACACCAAGTTGTCAACAGAAAACACACAGTAACCCAAGGTAGATCGTTTCGTATCAGGGCACTCACCCCAATCAACATCAGTATAAGAAATAAGAGATGAGGTTGAAGATGAATTGAGATGAAGATGAAGATCAAGTGTACCTTGTAAATACCGAATAATGCGTTTGAGAGCTTGCATATGGTCCACCCTCGGATCGTGCATATATAAGCACACTTGTTGCACCGCATAAGAGATATCCGGTCTGATGAAAGTGAGATATTGTAGAGTCCCAACAAGACTCCTATAAAGAGTGAGATCCTCAAAAGGTGCGCTAGAAGTAGTACCCACCTTAGTGTTGGTGTCAACCAATGTTGGAGACGACTTGCAAGAAGACATACCGGCCTGGTCAATAATTTCTTCGGCATATTTGCGCTGTGAAAGGAACATACCATCCTTATATCGGAACACTACAATGCCAAGAAAATAATTCAAAGGATCAAGATCCTTCATAGCAAATTCCGAGCTTAGAAGGTTCATAATATATAATCGGAGAGCATGATAAGAGACAGTAAGTATAATGTCATCAACGTAGAGCAAAATGTAAGCCATGTGCGAACCCTTGCGATAAATAAATAATGAGTTGTCACATTTGTTATTTGAGAAACCAAGAGACAAGACATAATCAGCAAACTGCTTATACTAAGCACGAGGTGCTTGTTTAAGCCCATATAATGACTTATGCAAACGACACACATAATCCGAATGAGTACGGTCATGATATCCCAATGGTTGATGCATATAAACTGTTTCTTGTAGCTCACCATAAAGAAAAGCATTTTTGACATCCAACTGATGAATGAGCCATGTCTTTGAAAGAGATAGTGAAAGAATGGTGTAAATCATAGTTGGTTTCACTACCATGCTAAAAGTTTCGCCATAATAAATACTAACATGCTTAGTTTTTCCATTACCTATAAGACGAGCTTTATACCTCTCAAACACACTGTAACAAAATATCTTTACATATATATTAATACTAAATACATTCTGACTGGTGGAACAAATGAGAGGAGATCTTCTTTCTCCTTTTTCCTTTCTCAGCTAACAGATATCAGTCTAATGGCGTCCACCATACCGTGGTGTTAAGTCAAAATTTCTCATGTATGTAACAAAAAAATAGTATCGAGTTAAATTTATAGAGCGAGAGAACCCGTTGAACTGCTTTATCATTGAATTGCCTTAAAAAAATAATTATATATAGACTATAATCTTTTTCCCCTTCAAAATATCCATTTTTAGCCTAAATCACAGAAAACACTGATTCAATTTCAAGAATCACGGTTCGAAAAATATTATGCAACATACAAAAGCAACAACAAATTAAGACACTTCAGATTCTTCAGTCTATTTGAATGACATTCTTTGCTTCAATTATACTCTTCAAGGGTTATCAAAATTACATTAAACAAAACAAAAACTTCCATAGAACATTAACATAGATTGCCCATCTTTTAATATGTGGTAATTCTCAAAGTACTTAAACAATTTTTGTTCCCTGATACAACCTCAATTCATCAGTGTTTCTCATCAACCAATACATGCACTTGCATGACATGCTAGAAATACAGGAAATTGGAAATAGTGCCATGCAAGGGACAACACAAATGAAAAGAAAAAATATAAAAAACAACGGAAAGAGCTGAAAGAATGTAACTAATAACCATATTTAAATTAATCACTTTCAATTCAAAACCTTGTTTGTAAATCTTTCTCATAAAATAAAAATTTCATAAAATAAAACCAGTTGTCAATGGTCCATTCTTATCTTTACTTTTATTTTGTAAGCAACATCCTTTTCTACGACTTTTTCAATGTTTCTTTCTATCTTCCTGGCCTCCGTCCGTCCCCGTTCTGGTCTCTGGCCTCCGTCCGTCCCCCCGTTCTGGCCTCCCGCCTCCGTCCGTCCCCGTTCTGGCCTCCCGCCTCCGTCCGTCTCCGTTCTGGCCTCCCGCCTCCGTCCGTCCCCGTTCCCGCCTCCCGCCTCCGTCCGTCCCCGTTCCCGCCTCCCGCCTCACTCCGTCCCCGTGTGGATTTTTTTTCCCTTCAATGTCTCGATATAACCCGCGGTAGAGTTATGTGATATTTAGCATGTCCTGACACACCCTACACAATAAGAGTAAACTGAGCATACATTTTAATGAATACCATACCATGCAATGTAATTATGATTATATATAAAGAAAATTGACACAAGAATTCAAACTAAGATAAGAAAACATGCAAAAGTAACTCACCCTTAGTAATGTTCGACGGATACACGTAGAGAGTCTTAATATCTTTACGTAAGAGAAGATTTTCAGCCACCTTAGAATGAGAGCATAAACAACACCAGTAGTGATGTCAATGCTCACTTCTTCAAGAAGTGAAAGATCACAGGTGGAGGAGAGATAATGACAGCCTATGCAACTTTTGATAGAGAAATAGGTCAGATTCGGAGTAGAAAGCTCAATTTGATATTTCTCTTCGTCGTATCTTTTCACGGTGAAACGAGAAAGGTTGGAATTTGATATGCTGAGAACTTCCATATCCTCTTCCAAAGAGCACCCCACAAGGACCAAAGTGTTCAACGAGACACAGTTTGAAAAGGGTTCAACGTACCCGAGATCGTAACTCGCGGTGAAAGAAATATTGGTGAGATTCAAGGTTTTGAGTGCGGGTAGATGTAGAGATGGTGGAAGTTCAACGATACAATCACAATGAATTGAAAGAGTGAGAGATGTGAGAGAGGGTGATGAGAAGATGATGAAAGGAATGGAATGGTAATACCTGTATCTACAATCTTCATCTATATTGATTTCCAGATGCAGCAAATGATGCATATGTTGAGAGACATTTTTCAGAAGTTGTTGTTCTGCGACACCACATACATCCAAATCAAGGTAATGCAAAGGAATGGATTTGTCTCTGTTGGAAAAAACGTAGAAGACAAATTTGTAGTAGTTGGTTGTGGTTCTGAATTCGTGGCGTTTGAAACGGAGAGTGCTGGCACATTTCCAAAGGTTCTTCCATTTTTTGGATAAGACAGAGGTTTGAACTGTCGTTTTTGTGTTCAAGAAGTGGATTATGTTGAAAAGAACAGACTCATGCAACTCATTCAGTATGTCCCTCCCATCTTCTCCTTCTCTTTCCTCAATCATCACGTTGGATTCCATAGTTTCTCTACCTTCTTCAATGGACGAGGAAAAGAAAAAAAGTTTTAGATTCAGAAAATGCTTAACTTCTACAACTATTTATATATAATTGAGAAGAATATTGAGATAATTTGAAAGATTTCTTCTGTTTATATTTTCATATCATATTTTAAGATATAATAATAAGAATTATATAATCTGTTTTTTTTATTATGATAACGATTATCATAATTAAATTTTTTTAATTAAATTAATTAATTTTTATTATTAAAAATTTAGTTTAATAGTCTATTAATATTTTTCTATTTTATAAAAAAATATTTTTTCTTATTTATATTACATCAATCTGTTTTTATTATGATAATAGTTTTGTATTAATTAATTTTTATTATTAAAAAATTAGATACAGTTAATATTTTAGAGTTATTTGTAATTGTAAACTCATTCTGTTATTATTAAATTTTATTTAATAAGTATTTTTTATTTATTCAAATTCTCATTTATTATTTTTTAAATAAGATAAAAGATAATGGAGAATATTAAGATAATTTGTAAAAAATAATTTTCGGTTTATATTTTCAGTATACTTCAATATATGATTTTTCTAATATATGTTACATCATAATTATATAATCTGGTTTTTAGTATGATAATTATTATAATAATTAAATTTTTAATTATATAAGTAATTTTTATTATTAGAATATTAGTTTAATAGTTTGTTAATATTTTTAATTTTATTTTTGTAACGAACTTTTAATATATTTTTTCTGATTTATGTTATATCGTAATTATATAATCTGTTTTTTTATTATGATAATTATTATAATAATTAAAATATGTAATTATATTAATTATTTTTTATTATTAAAAAAATTAGATATAGAAATACTGTATAAAGTTATTTGTAGATTCAGTCTATTATCTAATATTAGAGTAAATAAAAAAATGGTTTTTTCTATTTAAATTCTCACCTATTATTTTTTTAAAATAAGATAAGAGATAATTGTAAATATTGAGATAATTATAAAGACGTTTTTCCAGTTTATATTTTCATCATACTTTTTAATTATATATCTTTGTTTATATTTACTTTTTTTTTTTAATTTATTAATTTTTAGATAAATCCATTTTATGTTTAACCTCTCAAATTTCCCAGATATATATTTTCTTTTTACAAAGTGATGAAATTGTAAAATGACATTTGAATGAGAGTAAATTTATAAAGATATCGTATTCTTCGGTTAAGAAAAGTATTCTTTTAATTTAATATATTGTGGGACAAATTTCAAATGTTCACATTATCAGCAAATTCATGTACAGTTGGTTACCAACAACAATTAATGTCTTTGTTTTTAATTTTCACAATTTATTTTATAGATTGTTTAGAACCAACTTTACCCATATTTATTGTAGAATTTACTATGATTTTACTAGTAATATAATAGATTTCATTTCGAATTCAGAGGCACATAATATAACACAAATAACATAATTGAACACAATATCACACTTGAAAATCTCATAAATTAACATAACATCACACTTGAAATTTTCATAAATTATAAAACAACCCTCAAATCTGGACAGAGTGTATATTCAATTCATCACTGACTCAAGGAAAAACATTAAAAAATAACCATCAAAATCTCCAGAGCAAAGTTTTAAGTGATTTAACTAGTGATCTAAGCACCTATTTCAAAACCCAAATACACGAATCTAAGGTAGCATAGAGTAATATTGATGAAAAACAAATCACATGCAAAGGGGTTAGACCCACATGCAACACAGTGATAGTTTGGGTAAAAGAAGATTTAGGTGAAGAAAACTTACTCAAATCAAAGTTTCAATTGGTTGAAAATAATTTACTTATAAGTTTCAATTAAGTAATCTTGAAAATGACGAAGGATGAAGGAGAAAGATTAGAGAGAAAATAGAGTGTTTAGAGAAAAATTAACTCATCCTTACACTTAAATATGTTTTTTTTTTCACTTAAAAAAAATTATCTCAAATTTCAAACAATAAAAACATAAATAAGCCAAAAATTTGAAACAAAATATTTGTAAAAGATGACATCTGTATATTTTTAGCTATTGAGGCAATGCTAAAAAAATATTTAAAATTTTTAGAATTTGTAAAAAATTGAATTAAGAATTATGAATTAAAAATGATAATTTTGTGCTGTAATCATGTATCATAAAGTAGAATAAATTTTAATTTAATAATCATTATTTGTGCAATATAAATAATTGATTGAAGACCCAATTAATTTGAAAAAAAACATGGAGAAATTTTTTAAAAAGTTTGAAAATATGATTAATTTGCATAGTATATGATATTATAATGTTAAGTTTTATTTCCAACAATTTTGTATATAATATATTATAATGTAGAGTGACTTATATAAAGTTAAGATTTTGAATTAATTCTAATATTCCTCATAAGTATATGATAGGCTTTCACGGATTGATCCATCTTGATTATGATAAGTAATCAGAAGTGCTCAATTCACCACATGTTCATGTTTATGTTAGGAATATGTTTATCAAAGGTAATAGTTACTCTATGTAAGTAAACAAACTCATCACTAATCACATGCATTACTCAATAATTGATTAGACATAATAAACATACTCATCATTATAAAATTGACTTGAGTTCATACAACAACTCCATAGTTAGTATTTCAGTTACATCCAAACATTGGTAGAGAGGCATGATACACAGAATTTCCATTCCATAACCACTACCACACAGACCCTTCTTAAGACAAATACTAACTGCAAGGAAGCACCAAATTATAAAAGATGTTGGCTCATCTATTTACATTCAAAGGGAGAAAGAGGGGCAAAAATTGCGGACTATTAATGGCTATTAAAAGTATCATTAACATATCCTTTCATCCAAAGATCCAAATAGCTATAAACCTTAAGAATAGCACTCTAATAGCTTGAGCTATAGAAGACATCATAGCATGGACACAGCCGTAATCAACTTCAATTTATGAACTTCAATTATGATGGTCACAGTCTATGTTATCCTTAACAAGATATTTTGATATCACTGGAAAATAAAAGAACAAAAATATTAGTCTAAGTGCTCAATAAGAGTACCGTTTGTCTGTGTTTTGAATGAAAATCCAACCATGTAAGTAAATATAAATACAAAATGTATGATTTATGAAAGAAGATTTTCGAGTAAAATGTAGTCAAAATTAAACTATAATTGTTGCTCAAGCATTTTAATCATGGCATGAATCACAATTCCATGCCTCTGCCAAGATAGCATAGTTTGTTGCTCAAATCTACCATTTTTTTGCAATACATTCTGAGAAGCACCAGCAGACAGCAAATGTTTGTATAGATAGTTACCTAGAAGGCTAGAAACAATAGAAGTAGCAGATGTTTCTTTTCAAAAAAACAGTGAGATTTTCTGCTCAGAATATCAGTTAAATATCATCATCCACCATATCTCGTTTGAGATTCATTATGCGTGTAACAGAAAATAGTATCAAGTCATATTTAGACTCTGAAATAGTCATGCCTCATATGGTGCCTGTGATGGACTTCTCAAAGTAATTTTTCAGTTACATGGTATACGAATAAAATGATAATCATAGACATAATGCAGAGAACAATAAAATCAAGTTGGGATTTTAAAATCAACTACGCATGAGAAATTAATTTTCTTCCATGGTCTGAAAAATCAAATTTCAGTTGTTAGCATTATTATCCTCTGTTCAAACTGGGATATATTCAGCATCCTCAAATATGAAAATAAAACTATTTCTTGCTAAATTTCTAGGCAAATTTTGTAAAGGAAATGGTGAAAACAAAATTTTCTTATTAACACCATTCCCTTCCCAAAATCCTGAAACCTATAAAAAAAGTGGAAATAAGGAACTATTTTTAAGTTATTAATGAAAATATATCAGCCAAAATCACAATAGACGAGAAAAACACACCACCTAAAAGCTGAAACCCAAACTCACCCAGGTGACTCTTTATAACAAAAAAAAAGGACACAACCATGCTTATCCAACTGCATGTTATTCTTCCTTTTACCGACTGTCTAATAAAAACTCATGATAAACAACCCATGAAACTATAGGGATTTTATTATGTCATAATAAATCTATATTACAGAAGTTTCCTTGATTTCTTTTCTATTTTGAAAAACAACCTCTAGATCTTACTGAAAGGCTTTCAAAATAATTGTATCTAGATCTTCCTAGAAACTAAACCCAAAATACTGAGATGAGAAATTGAACATGATTATGTCCATTCCAGCCTGAATGACAAAAAACACTATTTAATCCATTTTCATTAGATAAAACTTAACAATGATGCAGCATATATAATACGAGCAAACAAAGAAACTTCACATTCATCAGCCTATTAAGTGGTCTCTTCGGTTTTTTACACCTTTCAACAGATCTGTTATGCAAGGATGATTAAAATTACAAAAAATATAACAAAAAACTTTCAAAGAAAGTTCAAATCAACCGGCACTTAATGATATTACTTAAAATTTAAAAGCACCCAAACGAAAATCTTTTTACCTCATGCATTCTCAATTCATTATTACCTCTGAATAGCCATTATTGAAGGCAAATTAAACGTTGTTTCATCCACCCATAAATTCTTAATGGATATTATTTTTCCCTAGCCTTAGCATAAGGCAAATAAGAAAGATCTTGAGCTATGAGAATGAGAAATAGTATCATACAGATTGCTCCCTACAGTAATAGTTACTTAAAAATTGTCATCTGTGAAAGCCAATATAGAAAAATAAGGCTAAAAAGGGGATAAAAAGGACTCCATAATATAGAAACCGTTTTACTTGCAGCGGCTCTGAGAAATGAGAAGAGACTACATGAGTATCAAGAAGAGAAGGAAACATAAAATGAACAATATGTAAAACACACTACCTGCTGATTTAAGCGCACATGGATATCACTCTCCGCAATTTATAACCTCAACTTTGGCCATTGGAGAATTTTGAAGTAAGTATTCTACTATCCTGCTAACTCCCTCATCAGATATGCTTGACGAAGATTTCATTTTCAATTTCAATGACTTCAATTGAACAAAAAAAGGAATTTGAGTTATCATCCAACCAGAAGTTGAGAGACCCTGCACAATGAGAGTTTATTAGAAAAATATTTTGAAAGATAATTTTGAAAGGTAAGTTAAATAATAGATAGAAATTTGGCATATGGTACATATTATGAGCAATATGAAAAGTAAAATACAATGGAGAAACAAAATAAAGTAACTTACATGTAGAATCTTAAGGGTGCTTGAAGAGAGTATCAATATCTTTACATAATCAGCAAGCACTTGCAGCAAACTTATAAGGGCTGAATATGTCCGTTCAAAATGAGTATGAAAATAGGCTTCACAATCAATGCTTACTTGTTCGAGAAAACAAAGTTTGCACGCAGAGAGTTGGTGAAGAGGATCACGCATCACAGCGAGAGATCTAAGATTTGGTGTAGAAAGCACAAATTTGTAAGGTGCTTCTTGAATGGTACTACCAATGGTCAAACTAGAAAGGTTGGAATTACATATACAGAGGAATTTCACACCTTGAAGCAAGTTAAATCGGTCAAGGACCAAAGTATCCAACATGTGACAACTTGAAAAGGGTTCGGCACAGTCATTTTCACTTGCAGTAAAAGTTACATGCTCAAGATGCAAGCTTTTTAATGCTGGCAACTGCAAGGAACCTGGAAGTTGTGTCATCCAAGGTACAGCCCAAATGGAAAGCTTAAGATATGTCAAAGATTTACAAGAAAAGACACCAGGGTGTAACCCAAAACCAAGTTTAACGCTTAAATTAACTTCAATTGTCAACTGCTGGACCTCATGTGACACAGCATACCCCATGATCCTATCCAGAAGCTCATGATCAATGCAGCCTTTACGCCTCAAATCTAGACTATGCAGTGAAATAGAGCTGTCTCTATTAGAAATAACCCAAGATACAAATTTGCTGAAATGTGTGAGATTGGTAAAATCTGAGGAATTCATAGCCAAATCAGTTAGGTGTTTCCACAGTTCCTTCCATCTTGAAGACAAGACACAAGTCTGAACAGCCTGTTTCATGCTCATAAATTTCATTATATGTAGTAAAACAAAGTCAGGCATGTCACTGAGCCTGTCCTTGTCCTCTTTTCTATCTTCATCACTCTGCATTTTTTTTTTCTCTTCAACTTCAATTCCCTTATGCCCCTTTTCCTCCAACAACACCTGATCTAAGAAATTCAAACGTGTTAGACACAAAAAATGGTCAACAAAAAAATAACAACTGCCAAATCCTGAGACTAGGATAGGATCTAAAGGGAAAAAAAAAAAACCCTTTTAGAAGTAAAGTACAAAATTATTTCATTTTTCATTTCTAATAAGATATGAAATTTTGGGTTTGACCCTTTTAGAATGATTGAATAAATAATTTCCAAAATCATTGAAGAAGATCCATTGAGAATGAAGTAAGGCAATCGAAAGTACAAATACCTTGTGCGGTGATTGGGGACTCGATCATTCGACTGATTTGCAAACAAAAAACTCCACCACTTACCCAGTTGTGCACTTCAAGTTTCGCCTTAAATCCTGAAAGCGCTTTTCTTTGGGTTTTGACCCGTAGAAGAATGTGAGTTTATATAAGAGGCACAAAATTTTCTTCTAACGAGGGTCGGCGTGATCGATTTAGATATTTTTTGAGATAGATTTTGATTTTTTCGGGTTTCGATTTCGATATTTTTTGAGACAAAGTTTCTGTTTTTTTGTTTTTTTGGTGTTTTGCTAAGCCTTTCTTTGAGGCTTGTTTGTTTCCGAATATGGAAAGGAGGAAGCTTGAAAATGAGAAAATTTATCCATTTTAAACCACTAAATTAATAAATTTTAAAAATAAGTAAAAAAAATTGTTTGATTAGAAAGTAATAAATGAGAAAGAGAATAAAAATAAAATATTTTTGAATTAAATAAGTAAAAGAAAAAAATAAACATATTTATTATTTACTGTTAATATTTGTTATTATTAGTCTTAATTTTAATATTATTATTATAAAAATGAAAAAAATAAACATTAGATGTTTTTTTTACAAACAATTAATTTTTCATATTTATAAACATAATCAATTTTGTAATAAACATAACTAATTATGCAATAAAATTATACTCTCTTACTTTTCTTCTTTTCTAAACCAGAAATTCCCGTTTCTTTCTTCATTATTGTTCTTTTAATATTATGAGGATTATGAATACTGAAGTGGCTAAAAAAGTGTTTCTAATATGTATAATAAAAATTGTGATTTTTTACATCAAGGCTAAAAATTAGCCAAATTATATATATAATATATTTTTTTTATAATACAAAATTTAATAGTTGAATTTAATATTAATTTTACATGATTAAATTTTTTATAGATTTTTTTTATATTAATAAACATTTACATATTTTTAAATATATTATATGTTAAAGTAAATAATATAATAAGTTTTTAGATAAATTAAAATCATATGAAATTTTGTAATATATACTTAAATATGTTTTTAGGTAATGAAAAATTAATGAATTTAAATTTTTATTTCTATGAAAAATGTTTTTTTTTTTAGTTTTCATTCCTCTTTTATATAGTTTTCATTTTTTTTACTTTGGTTTCTTTTCATTTAAAATTTAAAATTTTGTTTGTAATCCCTATTATAATTTATACTTATTAAAAAATTTTATGATTAATAAAATTTAAAGTGTTTATTTTATGGTGTACAACGTTAATTTATTTTAATTCATTATTCTTATCTATCTTTATGAATGTAAACATCATACAATTTTTTTAAATGAAAAAAAAATCACTTATATAAATGCGCAGTGTTCCTAATTACAAAAAAAATGAAAAAGGAAAAATACAATAGATATTTGTTTTACAAATAATTAGAAATAAAAATTTATTTATTCATTATTTTATTGGAATAAACAGAAGAATAAATAAAAAAATAAAGTATAAAGATAATTTCATTTTTAATTAAATAAAAATGAGACAAATGAAAAAAAAAAAAAGAGATAAATGTGAGAACTTTTTTTATACAAGAAGTTTTTTTTTTTTTTCAATTTCATATGATTATTCTTCATTCTTCTTATTTTTATTGTATACCAATGAGTGAGAAGAGAAAACTTTATGCAAGTTTTATTATTATTTTCATAACTATATATATTTATTTATTTTCTTTTATCTTTAAATAATACAATTAAGAATATAATAAATATGTTATTATTTTATGGAAAGAGGTTTCTTAGTTCTTACGCCAGTTTTCTGGATTCTTACGCTAATTTTAAGGGTGTGTTTGGATTAGAGGGTGGATTTGAAAGAGTGGAAAAGGAAAAAAATAAAGAAAAAGAGGAGGAAAAGTGAAGTTGTTTGGATTGAGAGAAAGGAGTGAAAATGAGTAGAAAGTAAAATAATATTATTTATTATTAATAAATTTTTTAATATATTTTTAATAATTTTTAAAAATTTATAATAATTATTATAATATAAAAAAATATATAGTTTAATATTATTATTAATAAATTTATTAATTTTTTTGAATTTCTTATTATTATAAAATAAATAAAAAAATAAATATTATTATTAATATATTTTTTAAATTACTATTATAATAAAAATAAAAAATAAGAAAATATATATTATTTTAATATTATTAATAAAAAAATTTAATTATTTATATTAAAATGGAAATAAAAAATTATTAATAATTTTATTTAATATATATTATTATTAATATATATTATTTTAATATTATATTAATTATTTATTATTATAATAATATATAAAATATGTTAATTTTAATATTACATAATTTTAGAGAATTATTAAAGGAAGAAATTCAACTTTTTTCGCCTTTCTTCGCTGTATGCGAAGAAACAAAATTTGCTTCATTTTATCTCGAAATTCGTGTTTTTTATTTTTGAATTTTGAACTTTCCACGCACATTTTTCCTCTCTATATTTCCATCGTCTGAAGCAAACAGACGCTAAATGCATATGAACAAGTTGTAATTATGATGACGTATTTTAACTTTATTTTATACATATGTTATACATTTAATTTTAAATATTAAGATAAATAAAAATAATTATATATAATAATATTTATTAATATGAATTAAAAAATACAATTAGAAAATAATTTTTAATTTTTTTTAAACAACGTTTCAATTAAATTCTTCCAATATTAAATTACTTCAAACTACTTAAACCTTATCAACATCAAATATTATTATTAACATTTTGCGTGAATAAATATTTATGCATTTATTATTATATACAAATCAAAAGTTTTTTTTTATTTCAAATTAAATAAATTATTAACATTAAAGGTGAATTTCAATCTATAAAATTTGTATCAAACATAAGAAATTGATAATTTGAAACGAATGATTCTTTTTTAAAAAAATAAAAAAAGGTGTGCTTTAACGAGGGGTAATATCGGAATTATAATAAATTCAGTGAAAAATTTGGATGCTTCGGTGGAAAACACGGTTTGTGAAAAAGCACTTTCCAACAGCTCAGAGCTTAACGCTGCAATTCCTCTCCTCTCTTCTCCAAGGTATACTCTGTTTCACTCGCTGTTTGTTTCCCAAGAAAATGAATTTTCATTTTCATTCCGTTTCCGTTTTTCTGATGTTGGCTCGGGTAGACTCCGTTACTTGCTCGCAAGAAAAAGGGTTTTGGACTTCTTGATTGTAAATGAAATTGGCGTTCTTCGAAGAACTCGGATTTATTTTATTTTTATTTTTATTTTTATTGTTTGTATTTTTTTCTCGGCCTAATATGGATTTAAAATTACTGTGTTTCACATTTCTTACTTTGTGATGAAATTGCTTCTTGTTTTTATGGTTGTGTTTTTGTGTCTGAGCTAAATTTAGTTTTATGTAGGTTTTCTTTTAAGGGACTTGTTAATTGTGTATTATCCCCTAGTTTTATGTTTTGATTGTCAAATAGTACCTTTCATTGGCTTATGCGGTGGTAGTGAAAATATATTACTACCTCCTTCCTTTGTCTTGAGATGTTCAAGGTTAACGCATTTTGTTTGGACTAAAATGTCCTTATTTAATACCTTGACCTTTGATGCCTGCACCACTAGTAATGGGATATTAAATAGAATAAAGGTAAATTTGAGAAACAAAAATTAATTAGACTTCGAAGTTTTAAAACATCAATTGGCTTGGAATGGAAAAAGAAGGCTAAAACATCAAAAGATATTAGGGTAGTAATTTGAGAGATTTTATACTTTGTTTCACATACTTAGAAATATATCTTAGATTACGATGTTATGGATTTCCATATTAATAAGCTGTAGATGCAATGGTTGATGATAATCTTTAGTTTCTGCTTTGTATGTTCCAAATTCAAGAGTATGAATATAATGATCATTGGAAGTGGAAACAAGGACAGAGTGTAACTTGTGGGTGGATGTATCTACTCTCATGGCTCCATTACCTTTCAGCTTCAGAGTTCAGTTTCAGTCTTTACATCATGCAATTTGACATTTCTAATTTTCTGACATTATTACTTTTTAAATCCTAATAGCTGGTGCTCTAATATGTAATCTTGTCCTTATTAATGTCGTAACCAATCAAAACATTGTATAGCATGTCTTGATTAAGTATGAATAGTCATTGAGAAGACAAGAATTTTGATTATTCGTGGAGTGCGTTTTTCCTTTGCTTCTCCATCAAATTCTTAGTTCACACATATTTCTCTCAATTTATTATTTCTAGTTGCTTTGACATTCTTTAACTTGTCTAGGATGGTGTATCTACTTAGATTTTCTACTCTTCGGTATTTCTCCTTTGATTTTATTCCCCTTTAATTATTTGTGTTCTTGAAACTCAATAACTTACTGCATAAACCTCATGTTTTTCCCAGTTGATCAAGCGACTTGAGGATTCCTTGCATACTTTTGGTGTTTGAAGAGCTAATCCGTCTACCATAATGAAGTAATTCAAGCAAAAATCTATTTGTTCATTTGCTTATATAATTTGTGACTAGAAAATTCTTAATCTCACTGAAATTGAATGGTCCTGATTATTGCATATTATATATATATTATAGAGAGATAAAATGAAGAATCTCTTACCCTGGGATAATGCAAACTAACCAAGAAAGTTTTATGAGGGCAATAGTACTTTCTAATGGGTTAAGAGTTTTATGCTTAATTGATTAATATGTGACAAGAATTCTGACCCTTAAGGTTTACATGCGAAGGCCCAAGTGCCCAAAAGTCTAGCTGAGTGGTATTTGTGGGAAAATACAGTAGAGGGAATGAGGAGTTAGTTATACATAGAGATAATTAGCCAAGTTTCTAATAAAGGAATGGGGGAGGAGGGTTGGTGTACGTATTTTGGTGCAAATTCAGTTGTGGGCTGAGAAACTCTCTCTGGCTTGGGGTAAATTATTTCCTTCTCATGTTTCTTTCTTTTTTTTTTTTACAGATATTAATAATACAAAAAAAATTAGATAGTTCTATTTCATTCATATCAATATGAGCTGTTGGAAACAGTTAAACCCATGTTTCAAAGTATGGTATTATTGAAATAAAGTCAAATACTCAAAGTTCCTGTATTTTTGTGCTTTCTACTTTATTTTTTAGTTGATACAAAAAGAAGCCTGGATATATTTGAGGCAACAAACAATAAATGAAAAGTAAGAAGGTAGACTATAGGAAGTTGTAGCATATTTATGGGCACTTATCCTTTTCTTAGGGCTTACAATACTAGGGAGATGCCTTAATTTCCTGGGGACATTTATTTATGAAATTGGAGAGAAACACTTTTTGGTTCAATATTATATATAGACTGTGTGTTTCTTTTTTGTTAGATACAGCCTAAGGGATGTTTAGCCTGATGCAAAATATTTTCCTTTCATGTTTTCTTCTTCGTAATCCATGCAATGACTTCCCAATGAGTAACCAAACACAGCTTATGGTAAGTTAGAAGGAGTTTGTATAACGTTTCAAAATCATTCTTGGTATTGAATTTTGCACAAATAGAAAGTGTAAGGTTCATAGAAATAACGTTTTGTTGATTGTGAAGCCTGGACTAGACTGAAATGTTGTTAGGGAGATTCAGAATTAATCTGGGTTGATCCCCAGGTTTTAGAGTTGTTTAGAAGCTACTTTGGGTAATAGAAGTTTGTGATTGGGTTGTTAATAGTGGTTCCTGTGGTGTCCTAAGCCTCTTTTTATGCATATTATCTTCAAGATAAAAGGTGCTCTTGGGGGATAGTGCCTCAGTTCGGATGATTATTTATCATGCCATTTTGATTTTTGGAATGATTGTGATAGTACCTCCAATAAATAATGTCTATCAGCGGAGGAAAAGATTCGAAGGCTGTGAATCAATGGGCATTGTTCAATGTTACAGAATATTAACTATATTTAGGTAACATAGAGGGGAAGTTGTTTCTGAAAAGAGGGGAAACCAAGAGAAAAGGGGTAGGTTGTATTTTATGAATTCATTAGAGGGGAAACCAAAAGAAATCTATTTCTAATCCAGTATTTCACCTGATTGTAGTTGAAAAAATAAAAAGAACCTATAAACTTATCTGATTTTGGATTTGGTACCATACTATTCTGAACATTGGAAACCTCCGTATACCTCCTTTTACCTTCAGGTTCTTCTTTATGTATTTCTGAATTGAATCAGTACGATTGAGGTTGTTGAACTTTTCTCTTGGTTAAATGTTATTTATACATCGTAACAGAATAACCAACTACAGAAAACTAATGGTATTAAAACTCTTGCAAACACGAGAGATTATGCTAAGTGCCACTCTGTACCAGCCACAGATCCTTTATGTTTACATATTCTTGGGAGTGTTACTGTTTAAGCAACAATATTAGGTGGAGGCTTATGATTATATATCTCTGACAAATAGAAATTAGTACCAAAAATATGATGCAAAATTTGATGTCTTACCATTATCTTACCAAGGATTATAAGGGAAAGTATCTTTTGTATATGAATCACCAAGTACAACCAAGTTATCCATATCCACATCCCTCTTCTCTGTTTTCTTTCAACCAAATAACACTCTTTCACCTCACCATAGAAAATTTCCCAATAATTGTCTCCTATTCAAAAGCAAAAGTAAAGGGGATGGTATATAAACATGTTTGTATCGAACTGGCATCAAATTAAAGTAAAAAAGGGACTGGCATTTGTGTGTTTAGTTTCTGTTTTATTGCCTTAAATCTTCTTGATCAGACTTGAAATTTCAAATGAACATTGCATGCCTGTTGAGTGAATGTGTGCTTATTGATTGAAAAATGAAAATGGTTTATTATGTATTTGGAAGAATTCCAATGATCTTCTTATCTGTATACAGTCCTACTTTCAAGCACATCATCTTACCCGTTCTTATAATTATCAATCTTGCTTTTGGTATCTCGTTCTAGGGGACGTGTAAGGTGGGATGAGGCTAATATTGGAGAAATTGAGGCAAACAAACCTGTGAGGCAGAAAATTACTGAGCCCAAGACTCCATATCATCCTATGATTGATGATGACAGTATGTAAAGATAACTTAAACTTCATGTTTCTATTTATTAAATCTTCATGTAAGGCTTTTTATACAAATAATTTCCTTATTTTATTTCAAGAGGTATTTATGATTTTTAAGTATAATCTTGCTTTTGTTTTTCCTGTACTGGATATTCAGTATTTTAAAAAGGTTTCATTTCATATTTAAATTCAAACGTTTACCTGGGCCTAAAAAAGGTTTGGGTTATAAATGTAAGGCATATAGTAATCTAACTTTGTTGATAGAGTACGTGATTATGCACATTTTGAAATTTTATTCTCAGGCTTTCCTCTTGTGCTTTGGTTTCAAAGCCAATGTATGTGCAGCGAATTTTCTTCTGAGATAACCTTTTGTTTTTAGGTTCTTTATCACCTATACGAGGAAGTTTTGATGCATGTATTGATGCTGAAAATCGCACAGTGCGTGCTGAAGCAATATGGACAGCTCTGAATGATGTATCCTCCAGTAGCAGAAGAGGCACTGGGCAATCTGGTGGTTGGACATCATCTGAGGACGAGCCTGAAGCAATGGAGCAAGATGATGAGGGTACTCTACTATTATTTGACTTTCATTTGCTGTTTTCACATTGATCGTGTCATGTTTTTGCATTTATTTTGATTGTTACTCTTAATGGGTGTTTGTACTTCTTTATGAGAACTTTGGTTTCAATGATAGATTTCTTATTTAAACAATTGAAATCTTTGAAAAAAATGTAATGCTGTCTTAATTCACATATTTTAACTTGTCAGGGTTATAGGGGAGAGATGTCAAGTTAGTTCCTTTTGATCTGACATTTATCATGGCATCCCTGTCTAGATAATATTAGAATCAGGGGTTGACAGACATAGTGAAAAATGGAGCTATAAATGATTTTGGTTGATGCTGCTTGTGTTTTCAGTTAGTGTTGTTTTGTTTTAGCATCATAAACATGAATATAAAGTCGCTTCTTACTGCTATCATTTTCTAATATTTCTAAATCAGGAACTATATCTATGTGAACTTAATATTATTAGAAAATGGATGACCTAATATGTCATTTGTTTCTGGAAAGTGGCAACTTGTGTTGTAACTTTGGTCTCTAAAAGTGTTGTTTTTTGAACATGTTCTTCTAAAGTGTCAACTTTCTAACAAGTTTACCTTATATTCTCAATGAGCATACAATTTCATCTCCCAATGGACTAATTTGTATTACATACATCTCTCCGGAACCAAACAATACAAGACTTCAAGTTGTCACTTTCATGGACCGTATGATATATATTATTAACTTAAAATGGATTAGCTGTATATTATGGAAGCCAACTTTTAGAAATGCTTTTATATGAATGAGTCAGTTCTGTCTTGAACATGATGGTATTAATTATTTCTTATGCCTATCATTCACAGTGTTGGTTCTGAAAGACTTTTTGTTTTCATTGATGGCGACCAATAGCTAATTGATCATGTTCTGCCCAAACTTGATAACTACTTCTGATGTGTGGGTCAGGGCAAATGTTAGACTTGGAGACGACTGCTGTAGTATCCAATTATTATACTGTTTCAAATTTCAGTAAATCTCGTGATAATGAATTGGGATCTATTTTATAGGGAAAAAAGTAAAAAGTATTGGAATCTTGTCATTTTTTGCTCTCATGAAGGGAAGTTGTTCCATTTTGATGGACATGAAATTTCTATTGACATTTTTTCTCAGTAATTTAGTGGGTTGATTTGCTGTTGTGTATTATATTGATAGATGGTCTATTCTTTTAGTAACCTAACTTGACTATTCCTGGGTTCGGAATATTGTTAGATTCTGAAACAGATAGGAGCTTAAGTTTTAAAGAACATAGAAAGGCCCACTACGATGAATTTCTTAAAGTCAGAGAGCTCCGACAGAAGGGTTCTCTTGTTGAGGATGAAAGTGACGAGGATAAATCTGAACTTTGTAAGGCGGAGAAATGTGAATCATCTTCACTGAGTGATAGTGTAAAAGAGATGGACATTAGGGGAAAGAAGTCTTCAACTCCTCCAGCTAATGGTTCTTAGACAGTGATCAACAAGTGAAGCCCACTGTCTTTTCATTAGTATATTTTGTGGGCGTAGAGAAATCTAGATGATTCACTGTATTTTTGTATCATTTCATGTAAATAGTTTCTTTGTTGACCATGTTTATTATGATCCTCTTACACTTTTGTACCCTGGCAGCATATTGGTTTGTGTGCCTTTTATAAGTAATTAAGGTTGGATTGTAAAAGGGATGATATATCCCACTGGAACTATATTACATTTCTTATTTCTGTTTTCTTTTGTGATTTGTGAGGAGATTTATGCCCCATTTTATAAATCTATATCACATTCAGAAATAGTTAAACTATATTAATACAATTATATATAGTTACATATATATGATTAATAGAATTATGAGATTATTATTGAAATGTTTTAATAGTGGTCAATTGTATACAATTTTTTATGTTATTAATAGTGTCATAAAATCATATTAATTTTATATTACAAGTCATTGAAATGTGCAATGGTGATTAATTTGTGACAAAGATATTGCAGTATTTAATAGTGATTTATTGTCTTACAGACAGTATACTAAGCTACATTGATAAACATATATAAAATTATATAACTAATTTTAATTGCCTGAGATATAATTTCTCAATTTTTATATGTAGATTATTTTTTGGAAAAAAACTATAAATTTAGTTATTCATTGAACATTGAAGATTAGTTATTCACCAAATTTGGATGAAACACTCCCAAGTTGTTGCCCCAGAGAGCCTCTAAATATTATGCATACAGCAAAATAAGATATATAACATTTAAGATTTTTATGTAAACAAAAAATAATAAAAATGATATGAATTTTTTAACCGTGTAAAATTAATTTATGTATAAATTATTTGTAGGGCTTTTGTAAGTAGAAGGGGCATCTTTATTAAAAAATTATCTAAAAGAATTAAGTTGATTTATTTTTATTTTGTTGGGTCAAGTCGTATTTTTTATAGAAGTCGTGCTTCATATTATGATTTTGTAATTTTTAATTTTTTTTTCGAAAATGAAGTCGTGCTATTAAGTATGACTTCACTTTTTTTTTAAATAATTAAATAAGTCGTGTTATCAAGCACGATTTCACATTTTTTTAAAAAAAAATTGAAAAAATCGTACTATTAAACACAATTTTACTTTTTTTTTTTTAATAAAGAAGTCGTGTTAATTTTGATTTTTTTTTAAATTTATCTCTATTTTTATATTTATTTAGTTAGGATTTAAATTTTGTTAATCCATCATTTTTAGTTATGATTAATTTATTTAATTTATCATTGGAAAAAATTGAAAAAGATGAGATTAAAGATAAATAAATTAATTGAAAATGAAATAATACAAAATGAATTTAACGTGGATATTTTATATAATCATAACATTTTTTACAAATAACAATTAAATACATTAATTATTAATTTTATTCTTCATAAAAATCCTAAAACTTATCTTTAATTTTTTTTTTTTTAAAAGGTGAAGTCGTGTTGATAGCAAAACTTATTTAATTATTAAATAATAAAAGAAAGATGAAGTCATGTTTGATAACACGACTTCTTTAATAATTTAAAAAAAAAAGTAAAATTGTATTAGTGTATTTTTAGAAAAAAAAAAAAAATGTAAAGTCATGTTATGAAAAAAAATAAAAAAATGTAAAGTCGTGTTATGAAAAAAAATAAAAAAAATGTAAAGTCGTGTTATGAAGCACGATTTCTACTAAATGAAATTGTATTTTAAAAGTATGACTTAGACCTACAAAAATAAAAATAAATTAACTTAACCCCTTTTCCGTACAAAAGCCTATTTTTGTAGAAATTATTTAATATAATTTATTTAAAATTTTATTTTTAACTTAAAAGGATTTTTTTTAACAACGTATAACAATTATTTAAGAGACCAAATGTATAATCAATACTTTATAAAAATTAAATTTGCACATTTACAAAAATGGATTTAATCCAAAAGTAAATTTGAATTACAGAAAAACAATTTTCCACAAATTAAAGCTTAACAATTTGAAATTACACATTAATTATATGAATAGACTTTCATCAATATACATATATAATGACTTAAATATAGTTTGCAGTCTCTAAAATATGATATGCTTTAAATCCAGATCCTATTTAATATTTTTTAAAAATTTAAAATTATAA
This sequence comes from Macrotyloma uniflorum, assembly GCA_016859785.1. Classification (NCBI taxonomy): domain Eukaryota; kingdom Viridiplantae; phylum Streptophyta; class Magnoliopsida; order Fabales; family Fabaceae; genus Macrotyloma; species Macrotyloma uniflorum. The sequence continues at coordinate 1,127,500 of BDMB01000026.1, forward strand.
AAAAAAGTATAAATAAATCATGTTTTATCTTATGACTAACCATAAGATAAGCTTTGACTGGAGGGTAGCATGAAAATCATATTCACTATGTTTGGAGAACTCAAATACATCTGTGAATGTAAATGATTAATTTTAGCCTAATCTTTCCAAGTTTAATGATGATGTATTGACATGACTTTTAAGATAATTATGTAAAAGTCAACAAATTTATCATGTAATAATTGAGTGTATAACTTTTTTTTCTTCTCTTTTTTCTTTTCTTATACAAGATATATACAATTTGAACACTACTTTTCTTTGAGAAGCTATAATTTGAATACTACTTTGATTACTATTATGGTTTTGGTATTTATAATATGAAAGTCTAGTAGTTCAATATTTAGAGTTTTAAACAAAATTTTATTGCTATACGCACGTTAATTCTTTTAGTCACGTTATAATTAACATTGATGAGTAGTTATCGTAATTCAGTTATATTGTGGCTCAAAATTTGGAATTTAATGGAAATAACTACATTCTAATATAAATCAAAAACACATTTTTAGTGAAAAAAGAAAGATTTTATGAAATAAGAGGTGCATATGATTTTTTTAAAAAATAAAACCCTTCATACAAATACAAAAAGATAGTTTAAATATTGAAAAACAATAAAAAATAAAATTAAAATCTTATAAAAAAAAATAAAGAGAACTAATTATAAAGAGATGATTTTTATAAAATGAAATTTTAATTAAATTTTTTAAATTTTATTTTAAAATATTCATATTTCATCTTAATTAAATTTCTTATATCCTAACTTAAAAAAGTTTGATATATGCTAATATAATTTTATAATTTAATATATTTTTTTATATTTTATTTAATATAAATATATATATATATATATATATATAACAACAATTTTTCTTGAAAAAAAATTATTTATTTACAATTTTGTGATTATATTATTTTAAATTATTACGGTCATAAGTACATACTTTCATACTTAATAAAAGTATCATTGATTAATACTATTTTTTATAAGAAAAATAAGATTTATTATATATATACATATTTGATAGGTTAGAAATTATATAAGGCCATTAAAAAGTTAAAAATATCTGTTATATAATATAATTATGGATGATCTAAATTCTTCACACATAATTTGTTTATATCTTTATTAGCTAAATAATTAACTAATTGTTATATCACCTATTGTGACTAGGATAAATGAGGGATAATTAGATGTATATCAATTTTTGAATTCTCAACTCATTCACTCGATAGATAAAAAAAAAAAAAAAAATTGGAATACAAACATACATCATTAATACATTAGTCTTAAGAAGAAAAATAAATTTATTTTTGAGTTAGTATATTATCTTTTTAATAAATATTTTATTTTTTATCAAATTATATTTCTTAAAATAATTATATTTAAAGGTAGATGTCATTGACAAATATTATTCATCTCCATCTATGTCACATTATTGCATAGTTTTCATCCTTGTATAAGAAACTCTTCTATACTAAAAAAAATAAGATTGGTAAGGAATTTTTTTTTTACTTATACTAAAATTTATATTATTATACCCTAACAATGTTTGTATTAAGTGAGAGGACAAATATAAGATCCCAAAAGTGAGCATGCATGCAACAACTTAAGGTATTTAAAATATATTTTATTTATTTATTTTTACTTATAAATAAAATGATTTGATTATTTTTACTAAAAATATATTAAAATCAAATACAAAATTTTTACGCGATTCGATTTTGTTCGATTTAAAATAAAAAATCTGATTCAAACCAATTTTAACAGAATCGGTTTTTACGATTTTTTAATTTTTAATTTAATTTAATTTTTTATTAAAGGTGAATTTATTTTTATTTTCAAAATTAAAATATAATTATAATAAATATGTTACTTAGAAATTAAAAATTATATTTAATAGTAAACTAATAAAATATAACCATTACTAGATGTGATACCAGTACAATATTAGTTTATGAATGATTCTTTTAGGAAAAAATAGGAAAAAAAATAAAAGATTGTAAATTGAGAATAATAATATTATATAAGAATGAGTGTAAGTAAAATATTTTAATAGTTTAAAAATTTTCAAAATTGTTATTACACTACTCAAATTTTAGTGTTATTAAAAATTGAAACCATATATTATTTTAAGTTAGAATATTAAAACTTTTATCTCTTTCACTATTATCATTCGTTCATCAACAAAATTTGATTTATTTAGAATCCTAAATGAATACTACTATAAAGAAAAATCTCAACTATGTAAAAATATAAAAAATAAAATAAAAATAATTCTAATAAAAAAAATTAATTGAAATGAATTATGAATCTCAAATCAAAATAGAAAAATAATAGAACATTTATCTTAAGAATATTGAAATATATAATAAAATAAACAATAAGTACGAAATTAAATGAAAGATAAAATAAGAACAATTAAAGAGTAAATCAAATTAAGAAAATCATATTACTTGGAATAAAAAGAATTATTTAAATAAGAAGTGAGAATATGTGGTGAAGATGAATTGCAATGTGATAGTGAAATCATAGTGATGAAATTTTTTAAGAAAAAGGACCTTAAAACACAAATTGTAGTAGGAAATATTAGATTTTATCTTTAAATTAAAATTAAAAATATAATTATATTTTAATAAAGTATTGTGATTCAGTTTGGTTTGAATTGGTTATCAAATGCCAAACTGCAATCCGAACTAAAATTGTTCGGTTTTAGAAAAAAAAATATAAAATAATCCAAAAGTTTACGAATTTATTTGGTTATCAGTTTTTTGAATCGATTTTCGGTTATTTTTTTGGATTGGTTCTATCGGAAAAAATCTCACATTGACTAAAAATGAGACCAAATTATAATATATAAGTAATGTATAATTTTATCTCCTAAACCGATTTTAAGGATGAATTAGGCCAATAATAATTTTTTATCTCAAAGCTTGATTAAGAAGATTATTAGGCCTAAATTGTGTTATTTGTTAATATACTAAATCTTGAATAATATATTGTTGGAAAGGTGCCTTTTAATGTTGCTTTTAATGTTGCTTTACATTGGAAAGGTGCCAGTTCTTGTGGTATCAACAGCTTTAGCTGCTCGTGAGGTTATGAAAGCCCATGACCTAGTTTTCTCCAACAGACCACATCGTAAGATGTTTGATATCCTCTTGTATGGTTCCAAAGATGTGGCATCTGCTCCATATGGCCAATACTGGAGACAAACAAGGAGTATATGTGTGTTGCATCTTCTCAGTGCCAGAAAGGTTCAATCCTTTGGTGCAGTGAGACAAGAGGAAATATCCATAATGATGGAAAAGATTAAGCAGTGTTGTTCTTCTTTGATGCCTGTGAATTTAACTGATTTATTTTCTACAGTCACCAATGACATAGTGTGTAGAGCTGCTCTTGGAAGGAGGTACAGTGGAGAAGGAGGGAGTAAGCTTCGGGAGCCATTGAATGAGATGGCGCAGTTGATGGGTGCTTCAGTTATAGGGGACTATATACCTTGGCTTGAATGGTTGGGAAGAGTTAATGGAATATATGTTAGGGCAGAGAGAGTGGCTAAACAGATTGATGAGTTTTTTGATGAAGTTGTTGATGAGCATGTTACTAAGAGTGACCATGATGACGGAGATGGGGATGGGGATGGTGAAGTTAAAGGTGAAGGCCACCAGAAAGATTTTGTGGACATTTTGTTGTGGATCCAAAGGACAAATGCTGTAGGATTCCAGATTGATAGAACAACCATAAAGGCTTTGATCCTGGTACGTAAACCAGTACATGTGTGATCCTGCATTAGTATTAGTGACTAAGATCCTAATGTAATTAATGGTCACTACTCTAGTTAAAATTAGGCACATGCATGCTAGCTATGCAGATTTCGTATACATGCTGAGTTTATTTTCCTTCTTGGAATTCAAGGTAGACTATGAAATTGACAATTAATAGGGTACTTTTGTAGGATATGTTTGGTGCAGGTACTGAAACTACCACCTCAGCCTTAGGGTGGACGATGACAGAACTCCTAAGACACCCACCTGTGATGCAGAACCTACAAGGTGAGTTAAGGAACGTGGTTGGTGATAGAACACACATAACAGAGGAGGATTTAAGTAACATGCATTACTTGAAGGCAGTGGTTAAGGAAGCTCTTCGATTGCATCCCCCAGTTCCCTTATTGATTCCAAGGGAATCCATGGAAGATGCCAAAGTGATGGACTATAACATTAAAAGTGGCACACAGTTAATAGTGAATGCTTGGACAATTGGAAGAGATCCTTCTTATTGGGACCAACCTGAGGAGTTCCAACCAGAGAGATTCTTAAATAGTTCAAAAGATGTGAAAGGACATGATTTTGAAGTGATACCATTTGGAGCAGGAAGGAGAGGTTGTCCAGGAATAACATTTGCCATGAGTGAGATTGAGCTGGTCTTAGCAAACCTTGTTCACCATTATAATTGGGAAGTGCCTGGTGGAGTAGTGGGGGATCAGACACTGGACATGACTGAAACTACTGGGTTAACTGTTCATAGGAAATTCCCTCTTGTGGTTACTGCTTCAATCCCTACATGTATTGTAAGTCAATAACTAATGATAAAAATAGTAACTTGAAAGGAAATAAGAGGCTATAATCTCAAGAATGTATTATCAAAATATTTTCATAATATCTATTGTTAATTATGATGATTGGTGATAACTAGATTGTTATAAATATGGGGATTGGTGATCAACTACGTGGGTGTATGTATATATTATGGTTATTAGATATTATTCACTTGTAATAATATTACTATTTGTTTTTAGTTCAAGTGGAAACTGGAAAGTGGGGGATGGAATTAGAATGATTTAAAGGAAAGTGAGTGAAGAGTGTATGAATTTAGTTTAATAGAAAAAGAGAGGAAATTAGTAGAAAATAAAATAAAAATTATTTATTAATATGATATAATAAAGATGGAACACGAATTCCCTTTGCAGGTATCTAAGCTCTATATGTGTGATTAATCAACTAATCTTTATAATTTCACGTACCAATTGTTTCTGACAGTTGGATGGATCTACAAGTGTCCCTTCAAACCTTCATAATATATGTACTAGTGAATTTGAAGAACATGATAAAATTTATAATGATGAATGTGATATTTTCTGGGAGCAATAGGACCCGACAGGGGTGTGATGCTTGTCCCACACCTCACTATTGATAAGGGCACACTTTCCCCTAATACAATTTTTTTTTGTCAGTTAAATTAATTTTTTTTATTTACAAAATTCAATTTAAACCATTTATCTCGATCTCTTAATTTTCTATAGAAATTTGATGTTACCATATCATGATTTCATTTTTTTTAGTAATAAAAAAATGTTGAAAATGATATTTTTATAATAAATAAAGTTAAATTAAAATATATTTCTTCTATCTCATTTTAAAATTAAATTAGATATCTAATTATGTTCTAGTTATTAAATTTTAATTCAATAATATATTAATGAATTATATTTGAATTGAAAAAATTTTTACATAAAAAAATATATTAAGTTAAAAATTTTATTTTTGAACTAATTTACAGGATAAATTTTTTTAAAATAACATTAATTTTTTATTTTTTTCTTTTAATTTGAAATAACTATTTTTTTTCTTTTGCTTTGAAATAACTAGAAAATGGATTATAATTATATGAGAATAATAAAATTTGATAATTTTTGTTTTTAAAAAGTAAATATTTAATTTTTAATCTAATTATATATAAATTATTTAGTCTAAAAATAAGAGCAAAAAATTTGTGTTTATCTTCACCAAATGTTGAAAGATTAATGAAGTATGGAATTCCTCCTTCTTATCTTATACTAGTTATATCATTATATTAATGATATTTTCAATGTGAATGGGTTGGGTATGAGTGAAAGTTTGACATATCTCGTAAATAGGACAACTATAAATATCATGAATAAGGTTCCATCATTACACTGGAGAGTAGTTGAATGTGAAACAACACAATAGATTTGGGAGAAGGTCAAGGTTTTCATTGCCTCACAAACATGAGTGAAGATAAAATAGTTGAAGGTTTAAGGATCATTAAGAAACACAATAACCTTTGCATTGTCATGGCTTGCTATTTTCATGGTGGAAAATTTGCCTTTTTCCCACTTGAAGATGAACAAAATTGTAAAAAAAATAATGAACTTAAGGTAGCTCAGAAAAAGGAAAGGGTTTCTAGGAGTTTCTAGAAAGAGAACTTTTATTCTGAGAGTTAAGTCCACCAAACTATGGAAAATATAATTATAAACATCACTTTGATCATTACATAGAAGACAAATGAATGGTAGTTGCAACAACAAAATAACAATAACTAGATTAACCAACCAGTACATTTCAACTAGCATTAACTAAAGATTATACTATGAAGGCACACTCTTGGCTATAAGTTATTTTAAATAGGATAACATTACAGAGAGCATGGTCTCTTATTTTCCTTTTAACTTGTTATTTTGTCTTTAATTTCATTTTTTATTCATGTGGGGATGCAATTGCCATAAGTGGGAATTTTCTAGGACTGGCTAGGGCAATAGATTCAGCCATGTCCATTGTCTGATCCCCCATAACTCCACTAGGCACTTCCCAGTTAAATTGGTGAACAAGGTTTGCTATGACCAACTCAGTCACAACCATGCCAAACATTATTCCTGGGCAACTCCTTCTTCCTGCTCCAAATGGGATAACTTTGAATTCATGATCTTCTATATCTGTTGAACATTTTAAGAATCTTTCTGGTTGAAACACTTGAGGTTGGTCCCAACATGAAGGATCTCTTCCAATTGCCCAAGCATTAATTATTACTTGTGTTCTAGTCGAAATGCCATAACCCATCACTGTAGTATCTTCTATGGATTCCCTCGGAAGCAATAAGGGAATTGGAGGATGTAATCGAAAAGTTTCTTTAACCACTGCCTTTAAGTAATGCATGCTTCTCAAATCATCCTCGGTTATGTCAGTTCTTCCTCTTACCACATTCCTGACCTCAGTTTGTAGCTTCTGCATCACCAATGGATGCCTTAAAAGTTCTGTCATTATCCACCCTAGGGTTGAGGAGGTAGTTTGAATGCCTCCAGAGAGGATGTCCTAAACAGAAATTAGCCATCAATTTTCAATTTCATTGTATAACTAAGAATTCCAAGAAGGAAGATAAAACATGTAAAGGTTTTGCACAACTGATAAGTGCCATAACGTTTTGCTTAGGAAAGTGGTGTAGAAATTAGTACAAGGGAAATAGAAAAACATATATAACTTTTGTACAGCATTGAACTAGAGAAATTTTAGAAACATTATTTAACTCTTTTCAATACACTCTACCATGAAATGCACATAACATCTAATGATTTCACATAATTTAATAAAGCCCAAGTAAAAGTAAAAGTATGTTGAAAAGAGTATATTAAAGTATATTGTTGTTCATACATACTTCACTTTAATTCTTCATATTTGTATATATCTTAACTTCAGCAAACCTTTACTCTGGTCTCCGACTTATAAAATGTCTTTTAGTCTTTTTCTTTAACATCATATGACATTAGGAATGAAAGTAAATGAAGTTTTAGAAAAGTAATATACAAAGTTAGAAATTAGAGTAGTTGGCGAGTAGAATCTTAGGAATTAGTTAATCCACCAATCTAACATATCAGGATCAAAGCCTTTATGGTTGTTCTATCAATATGGAACTCTGAGGTCTTTGTCTCTTGGATCCGCAACAAAACATCTATAAAATCTTTCTGCCCTTCACCATCAGCATCAATACCTCTCTTGGACCAACAACTGACATGTTCCTCAATAACTTCATCCAAAAATTCATCAAGCTGTTTAGCCACTCTCTTTGCCCTACCATACATTCCATTAACTCTTCCCAACCAATCAAGCCAAGTTATGTAGTCCCCTATAACTGAAGCACTCAACAGCTCCATCATCTCATTCAATGGCTCCCGAAGCTTACTCCCTCCTTCTCCATTGTACCTCCTTCCAAGAGCAGCTCTACACACTATGTCATTTGTGACTTTATAAAACAAATCAGTTAAATTCACATGCATCAAAGATGAACAACACTGCCTAATCTTTTCCATCATTATGGAGATTTCCTCTTCTCTCACTGCACCAAAGGATTCAACATTTTTGGCGCTGAGAAGATGCAATACACATATATTCTTAGTTTGTCTCCAGTAGTGGCCATATGGGGCAGATGCTACAGCTCTGGAACCATACCAGAAGATATCAAACATCTTACGACGTGGTCTGTTGCAGAAAACATGGTCTTGGATTTTCAGAACCTCACGTGCTGCTTCAGTATTTGAGACCACAAGAACTGGTACATTCCCAAAGTGAAGCAACATTAAAGGGCCATAGGTTTGAGCAAAGGAATGGAGAGTGTGGTGAGTGAGGGTGCCAATGTGGTGGAGGTTTCCTATTATTGGAAGCTTTGGAAGAGATGGTGGTGATCTTGAGGTTGTTGAAGAACAGGAATCATAGTTCCAATTGAAAAAAAGAGCGAGAAAACTTCGAAGAAGAAAGTGCAAGGTGACAACAATTAGGAGGAAGAACCAGCGTGAAGTGAAGATTTCATGCAGGGAAATCGACATTGATTTTCAGTTGTAGTGTGCACTGTGTAGTGTCTTTTATCAATTTGGTGCTTAAGTAAGAACCATGCAGAATCAAGTATATATTAGAGCAAGAAATCATTGCCAGCTACACGTGTTTGTGGAGAACATGCACAAGTTTTTTTTTTTTTGGTAGAAGTAATCTTCATTTTCACTTGCAAAATAGCAACTCATAACAATTTAGTATCCCCAAACTCCCCACCTACTATGTAGGGTTTGAGTTTGAGAGACTAGGAGGTAGTTACAGTTCAAAAAAATCAATGAATTTCCTTAAGTATCCTATCAACTAAGACCTTGTTGGGCCAATTTCTAAAACTAGGAAGAATTAAAGATATCCTAAGTGCCACTTCCTTCTTAATCAACACGAAGACTTGGTCTGGTCTCTTGGATTTGTGCAAGAATTGTCGCCGATTACGCTCCATCCAAGTATGGTACACATAAGCTGTCATAGCTGAGTACACAAATTTCCTCCTCACTTTCTCTTTGAATGCAAACCGTAGCCATCGACTCCAGTTGTGATATCTATAGCTCCAATGGTCTAAGCAGCACCATCCACAAACAGCTTCTAAGAGTTCACGACTCCAAGTGCAAGAGAAAAACAGGTGGTCACGAGATTCCGTGAAATTGTTGCAAAGGTAGCACTCAGGTTGAATCTGCATATACATAGCCAGAGAATCCTTAGTTCTCAGTCTATCCTTGACTGCCAGCTAAAGAATGAAATCATGCTTAGGAACTGAGTAACTATTCCACACCAATTTGTGCAAGTCAAAGTTTTCTTGGGGACCAAGTAGTAGCCTATAGCCTTCCTTCACAGTATATTCCTTATTCTGCTGGCCAAGCCATAGACCATTTGTGTAGCCATTGCTCAATCTGTCTCTAGTCTTGAGTAATTGTTTCCAATGCCAACTAGCTGCAATTGTTTGCTGACATTGCCACAGATCCCCTTGTTTGATATACACTGAACTTATCCATTTGACCCATAGTTGATCCTTCTTCATAGCTAATTGCCAAACTTGCTTGCCAAGCGCTGCAACATTCCAAATGTGCACATCTTGGAAGCCTAAACCACCATGTTTTTTCTGTCTACACAGGGTCTGCCACGCTACAGCAGCTCTTGGCCTGCCCATCTGATTAAGGCCCCATAGAAAGTCCCTGCACTTTTGTTCAATTTCCTTTATCACCCGTTTAGGAATGATGAACACTGTGGCCCAATGAGTGTGGAGAGTCAGCAGCACAGATTGGATAAGTTGAGACCTCCCTTGATATGATAGGTTTCTTGATTTCCAAGTATTCAATCTTTTGGTGATTCTTTCTACTAAATACTGACAAGTTGCAACTGACCACTTCTTTGCTGAGAGGGGTAACCCAAGGTATCTAAAAGGAAAATATCCTTTCTGAAAGCCAGTGATTTGCTGAAGGTGGGCTTGTTGTTGATCCGTCATTCCAGCCATAAATATCATTGATTTGTGTTTATTAGCAAAGAGACCAGAGCTTAAAGAGAAATTGGCAAAGGCATCATTTAAAATTTGGACACTGGTTGCATTACCTTTACAAAACACCATAAGGTCATCAGCAAAAGCTAGGCTAATCAATTTGTTTTCCTTACACAGAGGATGGAATCTGAAGCTAGGGTGGTTTGCTGCTTCCTTCAACTTTCTAGACAACATCTCCATAGCAATGACAAATATTAAAGGTGAGATTGGATCTCCTTGTCTGATTCCCCTTGTGCTACTGAACCTCTCCAACTTGGTTCCATTGATAATAAGATTGAAAGAAGCTGTAGTGGTGCATTCCATAATCTAATGTATGAATTTTTGTGGAAATTTCAAGGCTTGCAACGATCTGCCAATGAACGACCAGTTGATAACATCATAAGCTTTTCTAATATCAATCTTCATTTTTCCTTTAAATTAGATAACTTCAAAATTGTCTCATTATTTTTAATATCTAAAATTTAATGACTATATTATTTTGGTTCTGAAATTAATTTTATTATTCATATATTAATGTACAATTATCCTAATTAGATATTTGTAAATATATTGATAAATGATATTGTAAAAATTAACATTTTAACATGATTAATGTAAAATAAAAAATAATTATTAGTCTCAAATTAGATTAAATACTAAACATTAAAAATACTAAATTTTTTACAGTATTAATTTCAATATAAACAAATTTTAAAGGTACAAGTCACCTTTTTTTTTTCCCTTAAAAAATAGTTTCATTCCAAATGTACGAATTAATTGTTATCTTTATAGGAAAGTAATCATAAATTAAAAAAATATGAAATGATTGTTTTTGGCTTGAGAAAACATAAGTTGGTATTGATTTGACAAAAAACTACTTTATATTAGGAAGCTGTTTTCGTCAACTTAATATCCAACTATATTCGTACAGAATGGTTCTTCTGTTTTTAAAAGATAAAAGAAAATGTTTGTTCCATCCCCTTATATACACTACCCAAATTTATACACTATTCAATTCATAACTTAACTATAATAATAATAACATATTATAAGTGAATTATTATTATTATTATTATAACCAAATTATTAAATGAGTATTGTTTATGTAAAGAACAAACACTTGAAAGATAAATGATTTTTTTTATACTCCCTTTTTTTTTCGGATACTTTTTTCATTTTATAATGATGTATTAATTTATTATATTTCCACATTCAAATAAGTAGAAGATTTAATGAGAATCTTAACAAATGTAATAATGATAAAATATATTCCTCTATTTATTATATTACTGATCAGCCCTTATTAGATAATATTTTAGGTTTTCTTAACCTTTTCTCTATTTAGTGGTGTCCCAAATCTTAAATTGTCTCCTAATCTGACCAGTTAGAAATATATTATATAAAAAACAATATCTTTTAATTTTACATTTAAAGGATCAATTAGAAATACTCTGAACTTATTTTCAAAATATCTAATTCATGAATTAATTATATCATTACGAGTATAAATTAACATAAATTCATTTTTAAATTAAAATTCTCACATGAGTTTCATACAAACTTCTAAAGAAACGGCAAAAATTTAAGAAAAAAAAAAACTTATTTAAAATGAGAAATTTGATTATAAATTTATATTATATTTCAAAGATTTTGTCTACTATATATATATATATAATAAAAAGTAAATATAAATTTTTTATTTATAATTATCTTCATGTCTTTTTGACTAATTTATTGAATTAAAAATTAATTTCATTCATATTAAGGTCGGGATTATTACTGATTTAACCAATTTTCGCAAACAGCAAATAGTGTGCATTGCTAGTTAAAGAACAAATCAGTGGCTCAACTAGCTGAACCAAGATTTTACTATCTAAACCTATCTCGTTTTCTCACTTTCTTATTCTCTATTTCTTATTCTCTATTTCTTGCATAATCATTCTTGTTCCTTCTCTTTTGTTTGCTATCTTATTCAACGAACTCTATATTGTCAAATTAAAGATCTTTCTTCTCCCTTGTTCGCAAATGTTGTAAATAAATTAGTATAATAATAGACACTTTAGAGCTTAGTTGACATCTCAAGAACTTTCATTCATCATAACTTTTATGTAATAATAGATAATAAATTTCACAAGTACATAATACTGTTTAGCTATTTTGACAGAAAAAAAAAACAAAACCCAATTTGGCATGCCAAATAGACAAAGTAAGGGCATTAATTAATTACTACAATATTATTGAGAATATTTTCCCTTATTTTCCTTTTTAAGTTATTATTTTTATGTTTTACATTCACTTCTTATGCTTGACGGGATGCAATTGCCATGAGAGGGAATTTTCTATGAATGGTTAACCCAGGAGTTTCAGCCAAGTCCAGTGTCTGAAGCCCCTCTACTCCACCAGGCACTTCCCAATTAAATTGGTGAACAAGGTTTGCTAAGACCAGCTCAATCTCACTCATGGCAAACGTTATTCCTGGACAACCTCTCCTTCCTGCTCCAAATGGTATCAGTTCAAAATCATGTCCTTTCACATCTATTGAACTATTTAAGAATCTCTCTGGTTGGAACTCCTCAGGTTGGTCCCAACAAGAAGGATCTCTTCCAATTGTCCAAGCATTCACTATTAACTGTGTGCCACTTTTAATGTTATAGTCCATCACTTTAGCATCTTCCATGGATTCCCTTGGAAGCAACAAGGGAGCTGGGGGATGTAATCGAAAAGATTCTTTAACCACTGCCTTCAAGTAATGCATGCTACTTAAATCTTCCTCAGTTACGTGAGTTCTACCACTGACCACATTCCTGACCTCTCCTTGTAGCTTCTGCATCACAATCGGGTGCCTTAAGAGTTCTGTCATTATCCACTCTAAGATTGAGGAGCTAGTTTCAGTACCTGCGACAAACATATCCTGAAAGAAATACCCATCAACTCTCAATTTCATTGTCTATACATACCTTTAATTTCATGAAGGAAAATAAACTCAACATTTATTAAGGTTTTGTACAACTAATATGTGACCTAACGTTTGCTTAGGTAAGTAGTGTATAAACATACTGCATGGAACATCGAAAAGCTATAGATTCTACCATGAAGTGAATTCACCTAAAATTTTGTAAACTAAAAGTACAACGTAATGAAACGGACATTATTCAACGAAACTCAAATGAATTGACCAAATAGTATATCAATTAAAGATATTATTGCTAATTTTGTATCAATGTTGGAGATACAAAATTAATGGGTTAAAATTCAGTTTGATATTTAAGATTTGTAAACTCCAGTCACCTGATCTTAAAAATTTCACCAAACCATTACTTTAGCCTCGAGCTGATTTGTGAAATCTGTTACTTTTAGTATTTTCTCACATCATCTTTGACCTTAAGGATTGAACTCAATGATGTTTTAGAAAAGTAAAGATTTTATGAAGCCAGAAACTAGAGTAGTTGTCTATTATAGAGAATATTAGGAACTAATGCGGGATAACACATTGTACTAATTAATCTTACTTACCAGGATCAAAGCCTTTATGGTTGTTCTATCAATTTGGAACCCCATGGCATTTGTCTTTTGGATCCTCAACAAAATGTCCACCAAATCATTCTGCTCTTCATCATCATCATCATCATCACCACCATGCCCATTATGCCCTCTCTTACTAACATGCTCCTCAACAACTCCTTCAAAAAATTCATCGAGCTTTTTAGCCACTCTCTTTGCCCTACCATAAATTCCATTAACTCTTGCCAACCAATCAAGCCAAGGTATGTAGTCCCCTATAACTGGAGCACCCAACAGCTCCATCATCTCACTCAGTGGCTCCCGGAGCGTACTCCCTCCTTCTCCACTGTATCTCTTTCCGAGAGCAGCTCTACAAACTATGTTATTTGTGACTTTAGAAAATAAATCAGTTAAATTCACAGACATCAAAGAAGAGCAACACTGCTTAATCTCTTCCATCATTATGGAGACTTCCTCTTCTCTCACTACACCAAAGGATTGAACCTTTTTTGCACTGAGAAGATGTAAGACAGAAATACTCCTTGTCTGCCTCCAGTAGTTGCCATATGGAGCAGATGCTACATCTTTGGAACCATACAAGAAGATATCAAACATCTTACGATGTGGTCTATTGGAGAAGACAAGGTCATGGGTTTTCATAACCTCACGAGCTGCCTCAGCTGTTGAGACCACAAGAACTGGCACCTTCCCAAAGTGAAGCAACATTAAAGGGCCATATGTTTGAGCAAGGGATTGGAGAGTGCGGTGAGTGAGGGTGCCAAGTTGGTGGAGATTTCCTATTATTGGAAGCTTTGGAGGAGATGGCGGAGACGTTTTTTTGTTCATTACGGTATTGAAATTATGATTCCATTTGGATAAAAGATTGATGACAGTACGTAAAAGGAGTATGATGAAGGTAACTATTAGGAGGACAAACCAGCCCGAAGAGTTTTCATGCAGAGAAGTTGACATTGTGAGTAGTGAGTTTTCTTTAATTTGCTGTATAATTAATTGGCTATGCAGAATGAGGTATTTATAAGCGTTGCCAATCATCACGATGATTTATAGGCTACGGGTGTTTGTGAAAAATATGTATACGTTTCACGATTTTTACACGCGAGCTGAGTGTGCAACATCTATCTTTCTTATTGTGGAATTTGCGTATGATTAATGTTTACGTACACGTAGTATGATTAATGTTTACGTACACGTAGTATAATTAACGTGTACACACAAATATATATATATATATATATATATATATATATATATAAATATGTATATATATAAATATATATATATATATAAATATATAAATATATGTATATATATATATATGTATATGTATAAATATAACCGAGAATGCAAACTGGACCTCAGGTGATAGTAGTTGATCTTCTATATGTTAAATTAATTCGAGTCTTTCAGGATGAAGGGAGACCGAAGTTCTTGGATGTAAGACAGACGGAGTTTGTGGATGTAAGCCAAGCCGAGCTCCAAGATGTTGAATGTTGAACTTCTTAGTGGGAAAATTGGAAGGGTCACTTACGAAGAGACTCTGATATTTACGTAAGTAATTGAAATTTTTGTGAATCATCTATATTCTGGAAACTTTATAGGCAATAGTAGCTGAATTCCTGGGCCGCTTATCTAGAGTTGTTGCCAATGAACTTGGCATATCATGAGGGTCCTTCCGCATATCTCTCTATGTCTTTGGAGCTATCCTCTGTGTATCTTGACTTGTTGGTATGGTCGGGTATCTCAGAGGGAGAAGCTATTGATGAGATACTCAGTCAAATTCGCTACCATCAAATCCCCTAAACTTGGAGTTTGAGTCATGTAGAGAGATGACATATTGGACAATTTGAGTTTGATATTTCCTCTCATCTGTAAGTTAGGTTTATTTGGAATCAGTTTTAGTACATATCAGATTTCAAGATCAACAACATTAAATTCATATTTATATATAGATTAAAATCACTAAGTAATTCTAATATAATTTATTAATTTTATATATAAATAAATGTGTGTATATAAATTAAAATTTTACAAAAAAAAAAAGTTATATACAGATTAAATCAAATAATTTTAATATTAAGCTGATGATTTTACATATAAACCAATATTTATATATAATATAATATAATATTACTTACAGATAAATAAATAAATAGGTAATTTAAAAAATATATATATTTTTTAAATAAAATATTTTTACTTTTTTACCCTAATTTTTTTTCTCTCTTCCATTTCTTCCATTTCTTTACATTGACGGTCTGGCTCTCAATTTTTTATCATGTTTGTTTTTATGATTCCTAATTTATTTATTTGCCTTCAATTATATATTTTGAATCTCGAGTGCAAAGCTCCAATTATATATTTTAATCTCGAGTGCAAAGCTCCAATGTGAGTTTAGTAAAGGAGACAAAGAAGTTGTTTGATTTGATACACAAAATTTTTTTGGAGTTTAGGATATATTTTTTATGGAATTGTTTCGAGTCACTTTCTCCTTTGAGGATTAGGATCTTTGATTTGGTCTCACTTTGATTTTAAGATAGGGTTGGCATAGGTTGAACTATTGAGACATGTCTTGTGAGCTTCATTATTAGAAAATTACAAATTTACATCGTTAAATTTACATCGGTTATTAGGTAAACCGATGTAAATATGAACACGGTGACATTTTTGTAAATAAAAGAAAAATTGATCGCATATTTACATCGGTTCTTTGAAGAATCGATGTAATTATTCACATATTTACATTGGTTATACGAAGACCGATGTAAATATGTAAATATTTACATTGGTTCTTTTAGGACTGATGTAAATATGTGAATATTTACGTCGGTTTTTCAAAAAATTGATGTAAATATGCTGCCACATTTACATCGGTTGTATGAAGACCGATGTAAATATATGTGAATATTTACATCGGTTCATTTGAGACCGATGTAAATATGTGCTTATTTACATCGGTTCTTCAAAAAACCGATGTAAATGTGTTTTATAACCTTAACTCAAAACCCGCACTGAGCCCTCTCATTTCACATTCGTCCTCTCTGTTGTCTCTCAAGCCGCAGCGAACAAAGTGAGTCTTCCTCCTCTGCCTCCATTAAACCTTATCTTCCACTTTCAATACACTTACTTTCCCTCAAAATTGAAAGTAAATAATATTATGAATTATTTCATTTCTGTTGTTTTAAGTTAATATGTTGATCTCTTCCATGGGATATGGGTTTACATGGCGGGTCGAGGAATAGGCCTTGGCAACAGCAAACCTTTCTCCTTTCTTTTCGTTTGTTTCTTCCACATGACTACTCGAGGGTTCCAAAAAAGGTAGTGTGAGGCTAGCAAATGTCGTCTTGCAATATTCTGCTGTGTTTGTGGTAGAGGAGTATATTTCAGGGAAATGGTTAACAGGTATGAGTGAGTACATATTTAAGCATTTGTTTGATTTTGTACATTAAGCAAATTTATTGTAAGTTGCAGAGAATGTGGACTCTCTTGTTCAGTTGCATTTCCCTGATTTTGTCTGCTTCTAGGTTTTAGGTTTCAGTATTTGTGTTCGTGGTTTTGTGTAATTTGAATTTCAAATTTACATCGGTTGTTTAAACAACCGATGTAAATTTGTTTTGTAAATTTGCTGCCAGATTTACATAGGTTATTTTAGAACCGATGTAAATTTATTTTTAAATTTACATCGGCTTTATTTACATCGGTTCCATAACCGATGTAAATAATCGAAAATAACCGATGTAAATAATCGAAAATAACCGATGTAAATTTACTATTTTCTAGTAGTGATTCAACCATAATTTATGTAATTATGGTCTTTATTGAGTGTTGTTTCGGTTAAGTACTCTCTTTTCTTTGCTTTATTCAATAGAGTCTTACCGAACAAGACTAACTTCTGACCAACCTGAAAAGGATTGTGAAATTGGACTAGGTACGAAGAATGAATGTGTGTGCCACCCAACTGTTCGACTACAATACAGTGGTCCTTTCAATTTCATTATTTCCCAATATTTGTCTCTGGTGTGCAATATTACTCTATATTTCCATTCACAATCGTTATGAACACATTGCACAACAAACCTAACTAAGTTTGTCAGTTGTACCTTATAAGTACAATAGTTTATAGTATGAAATCGTTTAATATCGTCTTGCACTTGTTCTTTTGTGGTGAAGCGCTGACCAACAAATATTGTTCCAAGTAGACAAACTACTGTTTCACGATTTGAGACATGACTAAACTCTAAATCATCTAGTTGTATGTGAGTTGGGAAGTTAAAAAAAATGTTATGGTGAGATGTATGATATGTTTGGTTGTGATGGAGGAATATTTGAAAGTAGATGCACTTCTATATCTTTTTCATCATCTTAATTTTGGCTAAGGATTTTGTCTTCATCCTTACTAAAAGGATAAAAAAAATTTGTTGGAAGACCAACAATAACATGCCCTCGTATGGATGGTTGTTGGCTTGATTGAGATTCTAATTCATTCAGGTTTATCAAAGGACAACTTAAAAGTTGGGGGAATAATTAAATATTATTTTCCTAATTAAAATTATTTATTGTCATATGTGGGTTTACGACGTCGTAGGTACGATAATTTTGAGGGTGAAAGTTATGATTGCAAGACTTAGGTAATAATGAAGTACATAATTTAACTGTAACATAAAGTTCAATACCTTATTGAAATACATTTGAATTATGTGTGTTAAAGATTGTCTTGATATCTTTATCATCTTTCAACTCAGCAGTTATGTAATTATTAACTTCAATCCCAAGCTTTATTATATAAAAAAAATGTATAGTTATTATTATTTTCATTTGTTTTTTTTTTCACATTTTTTATGAATAATTTTTTTCATTTGTATAGTTGGAGGTGATTTGTATAGTTGGAGGTGAATCTTTCAATAGATAAACTATAACATATAAAATCTATTTATTTAAAATAACAAAGATAAAAAGAAATTTATAGAGTAAAAATAATAATCAATCAAAGAAGAAGAATATAAGAGAATGGTAATATATGAACAAAATTATATTTTATTATATTTATAATGAAAAAAAAAGTAATTAGGATGATTTCTGAAAAACACGATAATGTAATTTATTAAGCACATTTTATTATTTTTTAACCATATTTTCTCTTTTTCTTAATTAAGGAGGATGGCTTGTAAGAAACCAGTGGCTATAAATTATAAGTTTCTTTACATTATTAACAGTGTGTCGGTCAAAATAAGAGAAAAAAAAAAGCATTGTTAATTGTGTGGTCGTGATTGACTGTATTACATTATGACTGTGAGGTGAAAACGGAGTAAGTTTTGAAGAGACACAAAGTAATTCATCAACGAGTAAAATGTGTACCATTCCATCTTTATTTATAATCTTTTATATTGTCGGAAATTTTCTCCAATTTATTGATTATTTTTCTGATAATGTGATATATAAATTGTTATATATAATAAAAAGTAAATATAATATTTTTATTTATAATTATCTTCTTGTCATTTCACTAATTTATTGAATTAAATATTAATTTCATTCATATTAAGGTCGTGATTATTACTGATTTAACCATTTTTTGGAAACAGCAAATAGTGTGCATTGCTGGAGTTAAACAATAAATCAGTGGTTCAACTCTAGCTGAACCAAGATTTTACAAGTCGTAGTAAAAAAATTCAAACACAATAATAATATTTTCCCATCTATTATCCATCCAAACCTATCTCGTTTTCTCACTTTCTTATTCTCTCTTTCTTGCATAATCATTCCTGTACCTTCTCTTTTGTTTGCTCTCTTATTCAACGAACTCATCTATATTGTCAAATTAAAGATCTTTCTTCTCCCTTGAATGAAAATGTTTCACATAAGACAGCCTAGAAGCAAAAATGTCAAGTCAATGCATGTGCTGACAGACTTGTTGAATATGACTTCATTAATAAGGACATTTTTTGTTTGTTTTGAAACATTTCTGGTATCTGTTGCTTTAATTTCAGGTATCATGAGTTTTAGTTCATCTGCTGTCACAATCATGGTTATAACTTACTTCAATTTTAATTGTATTTTGACATGCCGTAAATTATCCATAAAGTTTGGATGTTAACTTAATTAGAATGATGAAGTTCTATACAATAATGCTTAGCAAGACAGTTTTATAAACAAATAATAATAAAACCTCCAAAAAACATTCACCACAACTGTTATATTATAACAGAGAATAAATTTCATAGGATTGCTTAGCAATTTTGACAGAACAGAAACTCAATTTGGCATGCCAAAGAGACAAAGTAAGGTCATTAATTAATTGCTACAATATTGTTGAGAATATGTTCCCTTATTTTCCTTTTAAGTTATTATTTTTATCTTTTACACTCACTTCTTATGCTTGATGGATGCAATTGCCATGAGAGGGAATTTTCTATGAACGGTTAACCCAATAACTTCAGCCATGTCCAGTGTCTGAAGCCCCTCTACTCCACCAGGCACTTCCCAGTTAAATTGGTGAACAAGGTTTGCTAAGACCAGCTCAATCTCACTCATGGCAAACGTTATTCCTGGACAACCTCTCCTTCCTGCTCCAAATGGTATCAGTTCAAAATCATGTCCTTTCACATCTATTGAACTATTTAAGAATCTCTCTGGTTGGAACTCCTCAGGTTGGTCCCAATAAGAAGGATCTCTTCCAATTGCCCAAGCATTCACTATTAACTGTGTGCCATTTTTAATGTTATAGTCCATCACTTTAGCATCTTCCATGGATT
Organism: Macrotyloma uniflorum; assembly: GCA_016859785.1. Taxonomy (NCBI): domain Eukaryota; kingdom Viridiplantae; phylum Streptophyta; class Magnoliopsida; order Fabales; family Fabaceae; genus Macrotyloma; species Macrotyloma uniflorum. The sequence continues at coordinate 1,147,906 of BDMB01000026.1, forward strand.
CCCTTGGAAGCAACAAGGGAGCTGGGGGATGTAATCGAAAAGATTCTTTAAACACAGCCTTCAAGTAATGCATGCTACTTAAATCTTCCTCAGATACATGAGTTCTACCACTAACCACATTCATGACCTCTCCTTGTAGCTTCTGCATCACAATTGGGTGCCTTAAGAGTTCTGTCATTGTCCACTCTAAGATTGAGGAGTTAGTGTCCGTACCTCCGCCAAACATATCCTGAAAGAAATAACCATCAACTCTCAATTTCATTGTCTATACATACCTTTAAATTTCATGAAGGAAAATATAAACTCAACATTTATTAAGGTTTTGTGCAACTAATATGTCACCTAACTTTTGCCTAAGTAAGTAGTGTATAAACATACTGCATGGAATATCGAAAAGCTATAGATTCTACCATGAAGTGAATTCACGTAAAATTTTGTAAACTAGAAGTACAACATAATGAAACGGACATTACTCAATGTTGGAGATACAAAATTAATGGGTTAAAATTCAGTTTGATATTTAAGATTTGTAAACTTCAGTCACCTGATCTTAAAACTTTCACCAAACCATTACTTTAGCCTCGAGCTGATTTGTGAAATCTTTGTTACTTTTTGTATTTTCTCACATCATCTTTGACCTTAAGTACTGAACTCAAAGATGTTTTAGAAAAATCAAGATTTTATGAAATCAGAAACTAGAGTAGTTGTCTATTATAGAGAATATTAGGAACTAATGCGGGATAACACATTGTACTAATTAATCTTACTTACCAGGATCAAAGCCTTTATGGTTGTTCTATCAATTTGGAACGACATGGCATTTGTCTTTTGGATCCTCAACAAAATGTCCACCAAATCATTCTGCTCTTCATCATCATCAGCACCACCATGCCCATTATGCCCTCTCTTTCTAACATGCTCCTCAACAACTCCTTCAAAAAATTCATCGAGCTGTTTAGCCGCTCTCTTTGCCCTACCATAAATTCCATTAACTCTTGCCAACCAATCAAGCCAAGGTATGTAGTCCCCTATAACTGGAGCACCCAACAGCTCCATCATCTCACTCAGTGGCTCCCGAAGCTTACTTCCTCCTTCTCCACTGTATCTCTTTCCGAGAGCAGCTCTACAAACTATGTTATTTGTGACTTTAGAAAATAAATCAGTTAAATTCACAGACATCAAAGAAGAGCAACACTGCTTAATCTCTTCCATCATTATGGAGACTTCCTCTTCTCGCACTACACCAAAGGATTGAACCTTTTTTGCACTGAGAAGATGTAAGACGGAAATACTCCTTGTCTGCCTCCAGTGGTTGCCATATGGAGCAGTTGCTACATCTTTGCGACCATACAATAAGATATCAAACAACTTACGATGTGGTCTATTGGAGAAAACAAGGTCATGGGTTTTCATAACCTCACGAGCTGCCTCAGCTGTTGAGACCACAAGAACTGGCACCTTCCCCAAGTGAAGTAACATTACAGGGCCATATGTTTGAGCAAGGGATTGGACAGTGCGGTGAGTGAGGGTGCCAAGTTGGTGGAGATTTCCTATTATTGGAAGCTTTGGAGGGGATGGCGGCGACGTTTTTTTGGCCATTGAAGAATTGGAATTATGATTCCATTTGGATAAAAGATTGATGACAGTACGTAAAAAGAGTATGATGAAGGTAACTATTAGGAGGACAAACCAGCTTGAAGAGTTTTTCATGCAGAGAAGTTGACATTGTGAGTAGTGAGTTTTCTTTAATTTGCTATGCAGAATGTGGTATTTATAAGCGTTGCCAATCATCATGATGATTTATAGGTATTCAAATGAAAGAAAGCAATTTTCTATAATTTTCCAGATCTAGAATACCACCAACAGGCTACGGGTGTGGGTGTTTGTGAAAAATATGTATATGTTTCATGATTTTTACACACGAGCTCAATGTGCAACATCTAATCTTACTTATTGTTGAATTTGCGTATGATTAATGTGTACGTACACGTAATATAATTAATGTGTACATATATATACATATAAGTATATGTATATATACATGTGTAGATATATGTATCATAATTATGGTACACGTTTCGTAATTAATGTGTACCTACTTTTATATATAATTAGAGATCTCATCTTTTAAATTAGATTATAAATTTTATTTTATTAAATTGATTTTATAAAAATAGTTAAATTTAAATCTATATTCATAAAGATGAATTAAAAAATCTATATGTTTATATTTATCGAAAAATTGGTGATACTCAATCACATTTATTACTAAAAATCTCCGGTAATTGTAATATTCACATGTAATGTTGTAAGAGTATGCTTTCAAATTTTATTTTTTTTATATTAACAATATTTTTTGAAATTAGTAATTCTTCTCTAATATAATAAAAAGTACTAGTTTGATACAATAAAGTAATAATTTTTCTTAAGAAAAATCCCTACAACTTCTCTCTTTCTGTAAAATGGACATCCATCCCTTATTCTCATCGTTACTTGAAAAAAATAAAACTAATTTAATACGTGTAATAAATATTAAAATTTTCTTACAAGAAGTCTCTCTTGTTTTGATTTTTTCTCTCTTCCTTAATAAACTTTCATTTATTTTTTTGCATTCTATTCAAAATAGATTGTATAAACAAATTTACCAAAAGTTTTCTTATTTTATGTGAATTTTCTTATAAATTTTTTTATTAAAAATTAATATAAAATGAGTTTTCTACGGAATTTATGTGAATTATGAAAAATTCATAAAAATTAATTTTTTTATGTGAATTTTATTATTATATGCTTCAAGAATAAAATATTAGAAATAATCAAATTTAACATTAATAATGTTTCTTAAATACTTGAGATAGTCTTATTAATTAAGTATTGAAATAAAAAATAAATAAATGTTAGGTTGAAGAAAAAAAAATTCATGCACACCTATTTTTTTTTTTCAGTATTTTATTTACAATTTGTTAAATATATTATATTTATATTCAATACATAAATACTAAATTATTAAATATAATTAATTAAATATAAATATAATATGTTAAATAAATATTTTATATATAAAACATTAGTTCAATATTTATAATAATTTATTTGAATATATTATATAATTTTTTTTAGTAAACGACGCTCAGTAATTTAATACGGTACATTAAATATAAATATAATATAATTAATAAATTATATATAAAATTTTTTTTGAAAAAAATGGGTGTGCATGAATAATTAGTGTAGGTTTAATTATAAACCATAGAACGTGATTGTAAAGAGGGAAATTCTATTAATGTATGTGACAAGAGTTTGGTGTATTCTGAAGTCGAAATAAATTAGTCATAGAATTTGAGGTTGTAGTTAACGAATTAGTTCAAAAACTTTATAGCAGTGAAAATTTTGTTTGAATTTGTTAACAGTCAATTTTTATGATCCTGATTTTTTGGCAAGCATACAAAAGCCATCAATGCAACTTCTGCCCCACCAGTTCCCGATAGAGTCCCGTGAATCAATCAGTTTCTTATCAACTTTTTCATACATTTAATATTCATTTTCCTTATGTCTCTATTCCATTTTTATAATATTAGTTATATGTCTTAATTTGTCTCTTTTCTTACATTCATGTGTCAAAAAAGAGAATGTAATTTAACTTTTTAAAAAGAAATGGTACTTTAAAGGAATGAAAGAGATGGATTCATGGTTGGTTAGGGAAAGTTTTGTTTAAGAGAAAGGCTGAACAGAAATAAATTTTAGTGAAGAATTTTATTGTTAATATTAAAAGAACTTGCTAACCACAAAAATTGTTGATAATGGAGGAAATCTGTTGGTAATTCTTTTGTATTTTGTGGATCTGAGGTGATTGATAGTTATCGACAGATGTTTGTTTTTTTAATAATTATCCATGAATTTCACCAGTACCGACAGAAATATCCATTAAAAAAGTATATTATTTCAAAAAATAAAACATATATTTATTGATGAAATATCCACTGTAACCCATAAGATAAAAAAAAAATTAATTTATTTAATTTTAAGTTATGATTATAGAGTGTTAAAAATGAATAATAATTAAAAATTTATAAAAAATTAAAAATAACTTAAATCAAATTTATTTTATATTTTTTAAATATTTTTTTGAAATTACATTGATTTAAATTTTAGATTTTAAATGAAAAATCAAATAAAATTATTTATTATATTTAAATAAAATATTATATATTTAAAATTAAATAATAAATTATATATATAAATTATATCATATTTTTAATATATTTATATTTATATTTATATTTATAAAATATAATAGTAAATTTATATAATAATTTTTAAATATAAAATTATATAATTTATTTATAAATATAATAATAATTAAAAAATTATTCATAAAAATAAAAGGCATAAGATAGTTTTGTATTTAACATTTTTTTATTATAAAATATGTAATGACTTTTTTTAAAAAATAAATATTTTTTTAACTATTTAAAAGTTTTATAATAATAAAAATCATAAAATATTGGTTTAGTTTAAATTAAATTTTTATATTGAGTTAAAATGAAATGAATTTAAATATTTTTATATTTAACAAAAGAAATCAAATTCAAATCAGTCGGGAAAACTCTAACATCTATTAAAATATAAACAAGTATTTTTTTTCCCTTAATTCTTATTTAATTAATCATTTCTTTTATTCAATAATAATTTTAAATTTCTAATTTATTAATTTAAATTCATTTTTTAGAATTTAAAATTTAATAAAATGTAGCTTTACATTTACACACTTCTTTTACACTTTATGATATCTATTAGTTTTTGAAAAATTATATAAACTGTTGTTTGTTGATAAATATAGCATCTTGAATCCTTCAATTTATTTTTCATTAACTCCTTCTACAAAGCTATTATTAGTGTAGAAAGGTCTGAAAGAACAATAAACCATCATCTTAATCGTTCATAAATATAATAAAAATTAATTTTTTTTTAAATGAGAATTAAACTTTTTAAATATAATTATTATTTTTAAATGATATAAAATATAATAAGAATTTTATAAAAATAATTAATAATATATTTATGTCGTTGTTGATTCAACGTAACTAAATGTATCATCTCTAATATTTTATAGAGGTAAAGAGATGAATTAGTTTTTAGTTGGTGAAAGATAGGTTTAAGAGAAAAGGTGAGTAGTAATATATATAATTTATATATTAAACTATCATATTTAACATTAACCTAGATCACATAGATTTTTTTCTCAACCTCTCACTTCTATAAATACCTAACTAATCGAATCAGGCAATTATTATAATAATAAATATACTAAATTGAGTAAATTTAATTTAAAGTAATGAGTAAGGGATGCCCCTTTTGACAAACTTAGAGACAAATTTGTAGCAACTTTATCAAATACGTCTGGTGAACTTATTGTATTCATAAACCAAGAGTGATCATAATCTTGAAGCAGAAGCCAATGTCGAATTTTCTGAATGGAACCTCTTCCTTGTTGTTCTTCCTTTCCATGCTAGCATTCTTCATCTTACTAGCCTTTCCTACCATATTCAATCTTCTATCCAAATTGAATTCCAAATCAGCAAAAAACTCACCACCATCTCCTCCAAAGCTTCCAATAATAGGAAACCTCCACCAACTTGGCACCCTCACTCACCACACTCTCCATTCCTTTGCTCAAACGTATGGCCCTTTAATGTTGCTTCACTTTGGGAAGGTGCCAGTTATTGTGGTCTCAAATGTTGAAGCAGCACGTGAGGTTCTGAAAACCCAAGACCACGTTTTCTGCAACAGACCCCGTCGTAAGATGTTTGAGATCTTCTGGTACGGTTTCAGAGGTGTAGCTTCTGCTCCATATGGCCCCTACTGGAGGCAGGTGAAGAGTATCTGTGTCTTGCATCTGCTGAGTGCCAAAAAGGTTCAATCTTTTCGTAAAGTGAGGGAAGAAGAAGTTGTCTTAATGATAGAGAAAGTTAAGCATAGTTTTTCTAATTTCATGCCAGTGAACTTAACTAATTTGTTATCAGAAGTTACTAATGATATAGTGTGTAGGTGTGTTATTGGAAGAAGATATTGTGGGAGTGAGCTTAGAGGGCCAATGAGCGAGATGGAAGAGTTGTTGGGGGCTTCAATTATAGGGGACTATGTTCCTTGGCTTGATTGTTTAGGAAGATTTAATGGGGTGTATGGTAGAGCACAAAGAGTGGCTAAACAGCTTGATGAATTTTATGAAGTTGTTGAGGAGCATGTTAGCAAGAGAGGCTGGGATGCCCAGAATGATTTTGTGGACATTTTGTTATCGATTCAAAAGACCTGCGCCACTGATTTTCAGATTGACAGAACATTTGTGAAGACTCTGATCATGGTAAGATCTATTGTTTGTAACTACGTATGGTTGATGTATTAGTTAGTTCTTATTAGGTACTATACTAGTATGGGAAAAGTATTAGTTATATTTTTTGCTGATCGTGTACTCTCTAGTACTCATTTTCTAACACCATTTTTATTTGTTAAAATTCGCATGGATTTTATTATTAAAGTGAAACAATGTGACCCACTTATTTAGGGAAATTAGTATGAATTACATCTAATACAAAAATTATGTAAAGAGCATTACAGAATGTCATGACAATATTTCTCTTTGTATATTACTTCCACTTCTTTTGTACACAAAACTAAATAAATTCAATATGTTAGAATACTTGTTTATGCTACGTAGCCTTGTGTTTTTCACCCTGTATTGTAGATTATATATATCTTGATAGAACATAGTAAAAGGATTATGGTGACAATGGCATATATTAACCATTGATGATTGTTTGTTTCAATTCAGGATATGTTTGCTGCAGGAAGTGATACTACCCTAGCTGTTCTAGAGTGGGCTATGACAGAACTCTTGAGGAACCCAAATGCGATGCAAAAACTACAAGATGAGGTGAGAAAAGTGGGTTGTGACAAAACTCACATAACTGAAGAGGATTTAAGTGGCATGTCTTACTTAAAAGCAGTGATTAAAGAAACTCTTAGATTACATCCTGCATCTCCCATATTGATTCCAAGGGAATCCATGCAAGATACCAAAGTGATGGGTTATGACATTGCAGCTGGAGCACAAATTCTAGTCAATGCTTGGGCAATTTCAACAGACCCTTCGTATTGGGATCAACCTCTAGAGTTTCAACCAGAGAGATTCTTGAAGAGTTCAATAGATGTCAAAGGACATGACTTCCAATTGATTCCATTTGGAGCAGGAAGGAGGGGCTGTCCAGGAATAGTGTTTGCCATGGCTGTGATTGAGTTGGTGCTTGCAAACATTGTGCACCAATTTGATTGGACAGTGCCTGGTGAGTTGGTGGGGGACCAAGCATTGGATATGTCTGAAACTACTGGATTGACTGTTCACAAAAGGTTACCTCTTGTGGCACTTGCATCACCTCATGTGTAACAAATTAAGAAGTGGAGTATTATCTTGAAATATTTATGTTCTCTTTCAGTTATGTCAAACTTTGTCAGTCTTTTTGTTCTTTCCCGGGGATTATAAATCAATACAAAGCATGAGTGCTCTTTCCCAGATAGTTTGTACAATTCCACATTATAGACATACTTTTTAATGAGATCTGGATATTGGTGTTTGCATATCCTTCACCAGTTTCTTCAGATAAAGCAGACAAATGCATAAAAATCTGCATGTGAGTTCCAAAGGGTAAAACTGTTTAGTGGAAAAAATAATTTTGATGCAAGTTCCTATGATGATAAGTTGGTCCAACTTGGTATAGCTTAAATTCTTAAATTACTAGTGTTTACGAAAGAAAAGCACTATACTATGAAACATAAATGACTATATGACTGTAAAGCCTTCTAAATTGTAGTTGCAGTTAGTTAAAATTTCATTGCGAACTTGCTATATTAGACTAATGTGACTCATGTGACCGAAATTGCAGTCACGATGTATTGGTCGTGAGTTGAAAAACCTTAACATTGCAAGCATAATTATGATTGCAGACTGCAATTTATAAGGATTCCATGCTTCTTAGTATAAGGTTCTTCAACTCACTTAAAGCAAGTATGATATACGTGGTATATGAATCCACCGACAAATCTAAAAGTTAAAAAATAAATAAATAAAGCAAATGGCTCCTCTAAGACTAAAAACAATTGCAAATTATATTCACTTCCATCATCCGCAGACCCCAGAGCAATCGCAACCTTATCCAGGAAGTAGAATTATACTCTTTCAGCAGTGCAATGATAAACTCACTATATTTTTGGAGCATTTGGAGGGAAAAAAGAGAAATAAAGAGATAAGTGTAATGAATAATGTGTTGAAAAGCAAAGAAAGAGATGTAAAGAACAAACGGGATAGATCATTCATTTTATTTCTAATGTTTGGTTTATTCTGATAATGCAGAATTACTAATAAATAACACAACCCTTTGTTTTGTTTTTATGTCTTTGCAATTTTATTTATAATACTTCACTTCATTTATTACATACGAGGTGATGCAAGAGCCAGAAGAGGTAATTTTCTATGAACAGTCAATCCTGTAGTTTCAGACATACAAAATGTCTGGTCCCCCACTACTCCACCGGGCACAGTCCAATCAAATTGGTGCACAATGTTTGCAAGCACCAACTCATTCACAACCATGGCAAAAGCTATTCCTGGACAACCCCTTCTTCCTGCTCCAAATGGAATCAATTGGAAATCATGTCCTTTGATATCTATTGAACTCTTCAAGAATCTTTCTGGTTGAAACTCTAGAGGTTGATCCCAATAGGAAGGGTCTGTTGAAATGGACCAAGCATTGACCAGTACTTGTGTGCCAATTGCAATGTCATAGCCCATCACTTTGGTGTCTTGCATGCATTCCCTTGGAATCAATATGGGAGATGGAGGATGTAATCTAAGAATTTCTTTAATCACTGCTTTTAAGTAAGGCATGTCACTCAAATCCTCCTCAGTTATGTGAGTCTTGTCCCTAGCCACGCTTCGCACTTCAGCTTGTAGTTTTTGCATCACATTTGGGTGTCTCAAGAGTTCTGTCATAGCCCATTCTAGGACTGCAAGGGTGGTATCAGTTCCTGCACCAAACATGTCCTGCAATGAAAAATCAAACATCAATACAAGGTTAATAATTAATCAACTTAATTTGTACTTGGAAATCATTAAGATTTCTAGAATAGTTATCATTAAAATTAACAAACTTATAGTTTTCAAGTCATTTGATTATATATTAGTTTAAAAATGCTAAATAACAAGAACACATAACATGATTGTTGATTTACTTTCTCTCTCCTATGATTGAGTCCAACACTTATCCTGATTCATCTATCCAATCCTTTTATTGGCTACAGATTTTTTTCCCTACAATTTCAGCTAAAGCCTTTCATTGGTATAGCACTTCTGATCTTAGTTTTGTGCACCAAACTGGGCCAATAATGTAATAGGGATTCAATCCAAAAACTGAAAAATAATGTAGTTCATAAGAGAAATATGAACAACACATTATGTCATTTCAAACACTTTATTTAATACTCAACTATTTTTTGTTTTCTTAGGTTTTTTATTAAATAATATTATTACTTATCATATTTATATTTTTTTCTATCCTTTTCCCTCTTTCTGATATATATCATATAAGTATCTACAATATTTTTTTTTTTTTAAATTTAACATTATAATTTAGAAGTGTCTGTATTTCAGTTTTTTTTTTTATTAAATATTTAGTTAAATTACATTATATAATACATAAATAAGTTTGTTTACCCATAAAATATTTTTTACAAACTTTTTTATAAAAAAAAAATTAATTATTCATTAAATATTTTTCATATATTTATTTTTATGAAAATTTTTCATAAATTTATTGGTGAAAAATTTTTCATAAATTTATTTGTGAAAAAATTTTCCATATATTTATTTGTGGGAAATTTCTTATAAATTTTTTGTGAAAAATAATTTTCTACTATTCTTTTACCTACAAATTTATGGTAATAGGAAATTTGTGGTAGGTTTTTAGGAACAATTATATTTCTCATTAATTTTAAGTATTACCCACAAACTTATTTAATAGAAAATAATATTTTTTTACAGTATTAGATATAAAAATAAAATACTTAATTTAATATAATTTTGAATTAAATTAAATTAATATTTTAAATTATATTTAGATTTATTTTATGATTTTTATTATTATAAAACCGTAAACATTTCTTATACAAAACATAAACAAAGTAATTATTGCATTTTATGATAAAATATTACAAAAATAAATTTTATTACCCATGGAATATTTCTTACGAAATTTTATTTTGTGAAAAAAAAATTAATTATCTATTAAATATTTTATACAGATTTATTTTTATGGAAAATTTTCATAAATTTATGTGTGGAAAACTTTTTATAATTTATTTATGAAAAAGTTTCTCATGAATTTGTCTGTGAAAAATTTTTCATAGATTTTTTTGTGGAAAATTTCCTATTAGTCTTTTACCTACAAATTTGTGGTGTTGGGAAATTTGTGCGTAAAAAGCTAGTAGGAAATTTTCCACAAAAAATTCATAGGAAATTTCTCACAAACAAATCCATGAGAAATTTTTTCATAAATAACCCACAAATGAAAATTTTCCATAAAAATAAATCTGTGGGAAATATTTAATAAGTAATTAATTTTTTTTCAAAAAAAATTTCGTGAAAAATATTTTATGAGTAATAAAATTTATTTCTGTAGTGAAAAAAATTATCAAACAAAAAATATTTTATAATTTTTATTATTATATTTATAATTTTAATTTATTTTATGTTTATAAATAAATTATATAAGTTATTACTTAAAAATTATCATCCAAATTTATTATCAAGTTTTAAAAAATATAAATACATTATGATATAATATAATCAAATTATAAATTAATATATATATATATATATATTTACTAGTTATTAATCATTAGTTATTATTTAAATATAATAAATAATTTATTTCTATTTTTTATTTACACTGAAAATTGAGTAATGCAGTTAAAAAAATAAATCTAAAAAATTATAAAAAAAAAAATTAATCAATTTTTTTATTGATTTTAAACATTTTCATTAAAATTACTCTACTCAAATTGATGACCATGTTATCAATTTTCTTTATATTTTGTTTATTATAGCCTTTATCATATTTATACTTTTTTTTTTCTTTACCATATCTCTCTCTAGGTATTTTAGTTGCATGTATGGTCTGTGTTCATACCTCATTTTCTCATTTTCAAATTAGTGAGAAAGATGTGTTGTAAGAAATATAAAGATAAATAACACTCAATAAGAACTAAGCCACAAACAATGATAAATCTTCTTACCATGATCAAAGCCTTCATGATAGTCCTATCAATCTGAAAATCTCTGGTGGAACTTGTTTTCTGAATCCCTAGCAAGATGTCCACAAAATCATTCTGCTTTTCATCATCACCATGTTCATCATGGCTTCTCTTGCTAACATGTTCATCAACAACCTCATCCAAAAACTCATCAAGCCTTTTAGCCACTCTCTCTGCTCTATCATACATTCCATTAACTCTTCCAAACCAATCAAGCCATGGTATATAATCCCCTATGACTGAAGCCCCCAAGAACTCTTCCAACTGGCTCATTGGCCCCCTAAGCTCACTCCCTTCATATCTCCTTCCAATAACACTCCTACACACTATATCATTTGTCACATCAGAGAACAAATCAGTTAAGTTCACTGGCATCAAAGAAGAACAACTCTCCATAACTTTCTCTATCATTACCACAACTTCCTCTTCCCTTACTTTCCGAAAACACTGCACCTTTTTGGCACTCAACAGATGCAAGACACAGATACTCTTCACCTGCCTCCAGTAGTGGCCATATGGAGCAGATGCTACATCTCTGGAACCATACCAGAAGATATCAAACATCTTACGACGTGGTCTGTTGCAGAAAACGTGGTCTTGGGTTTTCAGAACCTCACGTGCTGCTTCAGTATTTGAGACCACGAGAACTGGTACCTTCCCAAAGTAAAGCAACATTAAAGGGCCATAGGTTTGAGCAAAGGAATGGAGAGTGCGGTGAGTGAGGGTGCCAAGTTGGTGGAGGTTTCCTATTATTGGAAGCTTTGGAGGAGATGGTGGTGAGTTTTTTGCTGATTTGGAATTCAGTTTGGATAGAAGATTGAATATGAATATGGTGGGAAAGTCTAGTAAGAGGAAGAATGCTAGCATGGGAATGAAGAACCACAATGAAAAGGTTCCATTCAGAAAATTCGCCATTGGCTTCTGCTTCAAGATTATGATCACTCGTGGATCTTGTAATTTCTTGCTGTTAATGTGTTTGGTTTGTTTATGTATATAACATGTTCATGATTCACAACACTTGCAACTTGCACCACAAAAGTCATGATGAGTGTCCAGTATTGAACAAAGAATCTGGGACCATAATAATTATGAGAGAAAATAATATTTACCACAATTTTTAATGTATTAAAATTTATTAAAAATTATAACTTTGGAAAATTTCATACCTTATTTAGTTATTTCTTATTTTATAATTTTTCCATAAATTTTAATCATGAAAAATATTATTAAAAAAAATGTAGTATAGTGTATAAATGTATATATTAATGTTTTTAGATACACCAACTGAGGGATCCCTTGTTCAATCATCATCGAATCAGAGTCATTCAATAATAATAAAATATATGTAAATTGATAAAAATTAAATTTTTTATAAATAATAATACATGCAGTATATAAACCTTTATTTATGAAAAATGTATTTAAATTTGTGAACAAATAAAAAAAGTAAACAATTGTTCTTTTAAAAAATTGATTTAAATTAATTTCATAAAAGACAATGCTATTGAGAGAAAATGAGTAAAATACGTGTATAGAAAGTATTTTAAATATTATTTTTTAATTATTTATTATTATTTTTATTATAATGAAAAAGTAATAAATTATTTATAATAATAATCATGTAACTATATAATTGATTAAGTTGGTATGAAATAAATATTAATAGAATATTTATGATGTAATTCTTTTTTTTTCACTTTTGCGTGAAAAAAATTTAATTTATTTTTCTTCATCCTTAATTAGAATGAAAGAAACAAGATAAAGATAAGAAAGTGACTTTTCACGATTAACACCAGTCCATCTTTTTCTGGATGCAAACAAAGGAGTGGTCATGAAACACACTTAACCTGAAAATTGGCACAGTTTTTGTTTGATCTATCTCACATTTAACACATTCAAATCTAAATGTCTATGCAAATATTTATCCGCACCATCATTTAATAACTCTATAAATATTCTTAGAGAAAGGTTAATACTGAAATCGAAAATTCCAATAAATTTTGACTTTAGGTTCTTTCTCATCTTAATTAATTTTCAAAGTTTCTTTTTAAATAATGAAAGTATATCTATTAATGATATTTCTTTTTAATATATTCCAAAAATAATATATATCTTATAAAAAAATCTATTTTTATTTTATTATTTATTATTTATTATTTATTATTTATTTATAATCTCCATAAAATTAATTAAATATAAATTTATTTTATAATATATAATTAAATTAAATTTAAAATAATTTGAAAAGATTTTATTAATTAATTATTTATATTTAAGATAATTTTAAATTATAAAAGAGATTAACGAATAAGTTATCCGTACATTTACGAATAAATATTTTAATCATTAATTTTATTTTAATTTTTTCTTAAATTTTGTTAGATTTATACAGAGAAACTATTACTGAAAGATACTATGATTTTGTTTTAAACTATCCTTACAAGTTAATAATTTATTTTTTATTTAATCTCAATTTGATTCTTAAAAATTACTCATTTTATTAATAATCACATAAATCAAATTCTGATCAAACTACTACAAACAACACAAAATCTCAATTATTTCTTTCTTTTATATCCAAATCACTTAGTTGTTATACTTTGATAAGTCTTTTTTAAACATTAAAAACGTTCTAAAATAAAAATAAATTAAAAAAAGTATGATTTTTATTATTTTATTTATTCTAAGTTTCTATATACGAATTAGAAAAAAAAATAAAAATATTAATTATAAATAGTAAATTATAATAATATTTTATATGAATAAGTTCAATATTATATTATTTTTTATCCTAACAAAAATTAGATTTTACAGTTCAATATTTTTATGATAATGTATCAATTGGACAAATATATTAAAAGAAACAATATATTCCTCCTATATTACATGGGAAGCTATTGAGTTTTAAATCCTATATTACGACAAAAGTTTCTTAAAGTGGATCAAACACAAAATTTAGAATGACAATATATATGGAAAAGACTAGCATTTCAGATGAAACAAGTCTTAATGTCATTAATTTTTGTAAGAAAAAATGGTAAGTAGTTCTCCAGGGACAACCACGGATGACAGGTATGAAAATGTTGATTCAACATTTGATATGAACAAGACTATTTTTTCCACAAATATGTCACTTTTGAATTTGATTTGAATTTGATAATGAATTACATAATATAAACCATTTTATATATATTAATTATATCATACTTTTAAATCACATAAGATTTTCAAAAAAAATATGAGTATTAAAAACTAAAAAAAACAAGTAATATATATAAAATTTTTAATTTAATTGAAAATGTTTTGAACATAATATATTCAGTATCATAATATATTCAGTATTAATCAATAAATATTCGACCTTTTCAAATTAGAAGTGTAATAGAAATCTATTACGCAAGGCTTAATAGATAAGATCAAGGTTCATTTGCATAAAATTTACTAAAATTCATAAAATAAATAAAATAAAGTAATCCAATAATATTATAAATATAAAATAATTATAAAAAAAATATCTCTTTTTTATTCTAATTAATATTAAAAAAAATATTATTAATTTGAAGTTCGAAATATAATTATATGTATATTCTCCTAAAAATTAAAATTATATTTTATTAAATTTAAAAAGTAAAATATATTTTTTTTAAATTTAAGAAACCAAAAAATATTTATTTCAAATTTAGAAACTAAAATTATAATTAAAAAAATATATTATCTGTCTTAATTTATTGTCAGCTTTTAAGCCATTTTGAATCATTCTACTTTAATCTATCATTATTGTTAAACAATGATGTAGCTACGCAAATATGCCACATCAATTACTTAGTCCTATGTCAAAATTATATGATAAAATGTTCGAAATATTTCTACAATTTAAGTTGCTACAAATTTTCAAGTGATATGAAATTACTGGGAAAAAAAAAAGGTTAGAAAATTTGACAAAGAAAATAGCAAAAAGAAGAAGATGCAATAAGCAACATCAATAAATCACATTAGACAAACCAGCAATTCACTGTATCAAGATACAATACACAACTAATATTCTACTGCGCCCAATGAACAAGAATATGAGTCCATGAATTGAAAACGCAAACACAATCATAATCTTCTCGCATCTATTATCAATCAAAACCTATCTCGTTTTCTCACTTTCTTATTCTTTCTCTTTCTTGCATTATTGTTCTTGTTCCTTCTCTTTTGTTTGCTCTATTCAACGAACTCATGGATATGGTCAAATTAAACATCTTTATTCTCCCTTTTATGAAAATGTTCCACATAAGACAGCGTAGAAGCGAAAATCTCAAGTCAATGCATGTGCTTAAACACTCGTTGAATATGACTTCATTAATAACGACATTTTTTGTTAGTTCTGTAATATTTCTGATATCTTTTGCTTTAATTTTAGGTATCATGAGTTTTAGTTTCATCTCCTTTCACAATCATCGTTATAATTTGTTTCAATTTTAATTGTATTTTGACATACCGTAAATTATTCATAACATGTTAACTTAATTAGAATGATGAAGTTCTATACAATAATGGTTAGCATGACAGTGTTATACACAAATAATAATGATAAAACCTCTCAAAAACTTTCATCACAACATTTATATTATAACAGATAATAAATTTCATAAGATTGTTTAGCTATTTTGACTGAACAAAAACTCAATTTGGCATGCCAAAGAGACAAAGTAAGGGCATCATTAATTAATTGCAACTTTTTATCTTTTACATTCACTTCTTATGCTTGATGGATGCAATTGCCATGAGAGGGAATTTTCTATGAATGGTTAACCCAGTAGTTTCAGCCATGTCCAGTGTCTGAAGCCCCTCTACTCCACCAGGCACTTCCCAGTTAAATTGGTGAACAAGGTTTGCTAAGACCAGCTAAATCACATTCATGGCAAACGTTATTCCTGGACAACCTCTCCTTCCTGTTCCAAATGGTATCAGTTCAAAATCATGTCCTTTCACATCTATTGAACTATTTAAGAATCTCTCTGGTTGGAACTCCTCAGGTTGGTCCCAACAAGAAGGATCTCTTCCAATTGCCCAAGCATTCACTAATAACTGTGTCCCAGTTTCAATGTTATAGTCCATCACTTTAGCATCTTCCATGGATTCCCTTGGAAGCAACAAGGGACCTGGGGGATGTAATCGAAAAGATTCTTTAACCACAGCCTTCAAGTAATGCATGCTACTTAAATCTTCCTCAGATACATGAGTTCTACCACTAACCACATTCATGACCTCTCCTTGTAGCTTCTGCATCACAATTGGGTGCCGTAAGAGTTCTGTCATTGTCCACCCTAGGATTGCGGAGCTAGTTTCAGTACCTGCGACAAACATATCCTGAAAGAGATACCCATCAATTGTCAATTTCATTGACTATTCCTTGAAATTTCATGAAGGAAAATAAACTAAACATGAATTAAGCTTTTTGTGCAATTAATATCTGAACTAACTATGGCTTAAGAAAGTAGTGTATAAACATACTGCATATGGAACATCGAAAAGCTTATATAAATATTAGAAAAACTTACTGTTTAAGTCTTTGCAATAGACTCCAACATGAAGTACTAATGAAAGGGACATTGTTCAACGAAATCCAAATGAATTCACCTAATATTGTTTCAATCTTGGAGATACAAAAATAATGAATAAACCTCCACTTTGATTTTTAAAATTTGTAAACGTCAATCACCTTATGTTAAAACTTTCACCTACGCTTTGCTTTTGCCCAGCTGAGTTATGAAATCTCTCTTACACTTTAGTCTTTGCTCACATCATCTTTAACATTAAGGATTGAACTAAATAATGTTTCTCAAAAGTAATGATTTTATGAAGTTAGAAACTAGAGTAGTTGTCTATTAGAGAATATTAGGAACTAATGCAGGATAACGTACACACTGTACTAATCTTACTTACAAGGATCAAAGCCTTTATGGTTGTTCTATCAATCTGGAACGCCATAGCATTTGTCTTTTGGATCCTCAACAAAATGTCCACCAAATCATTCTGCTGTTCATCATCATCACCACCATGCCCATCATGCGCTCTCTTACTAACATGCTCATCAACAACTTCCTCAAAAAATTCATCAACCTGTTTAGCCACTCTCTTTGCCCTACCATACATTCCATTAATTCTTCCCAACCAATCAAGCCAGGGTATGTAGTCCCCTATAACAGAAGCACTCAACAGCTCCATCAACTCATTCAATGGAAACCGAAGCATACTCCCTCCTTCTCCACTGAATCTCCTTCCGAGAGCAGCTCTACACACTATGTTATTTGTGACTTTAGAAAATAAATCAGTTAAATTCACAGACACCAAAGAAGAACACTGCTTAATCTCTTCCATCATTATGGAGATTTCCTCTTCTCTCACTGCACCAAAGGATTGAACCTTTTTTGCACTAAGAAGATGCAAGACACAAATACTCCTTATCTGCCGCCAGTAGTTGCCATATGGAGCGGATGCAACATCTCTGGAATCATACACGAGGATATCAGACATCTTACGATGTGGTCTATTGGAAAAAGCAAGGTCATGGATTTTCATAACCTCGCGAGCAGTCTCAGCTGTTGAGACAATAAGAACGGGCACCTTTCCAATGTGAAGCAACATTAAAGGGCCATAGGTTTGAGCAAAGGAATGGAGAGTGCGGTGAGTGAGGGTGCCAAGTTGGTGGAGGTTTCCTATTATTGGAAGCTTTGGAGGAGATGGTGGTGAGTTTTTTGCTGATTTGGAATTCAGTTTGGATAGAAGATTGAATATAGTGAGAAAGGCTAGTAAGATGAAGAATGCTAGCATGGGAATGAAGAACCACAATGAAAAGGTTCCATTCAGAAAATTCGCCATTGGCTTCTGCTTCAAGATTATGATCACTCGCGGATTTTGAAATTGCTTGCTCTTAATGTGTCGGTTTGTTTATGTATATAAAATGTTCATGAGGGTCCAGTGGTGTTGAACAAGAATTTGTGACCATGATACTTGTGAGAAAAAAAATATTTAACACAAAATTTAATATATTTTCACAAGTAAAATTATCATAGATTTACATGAAGAAATTGATTTTAAAATTATAAATTTTAAAAGAAATTAAAATTTTAAAAATTTATAAAATTAATTTAAATACTTGAATTATATAAATTCAAATTTTAGTAAAAAAATAAAATTTAAAATTATATATATATATATATATATATGAAATGACAGATCTATTATTTTAAAAATAAGTAAAATAGAGTTATTTTTTATTTTAATAATTTTTTAATTTAAAGATCTAAAATAATAATTTATTTTAGTCATTAAATTAAAAAATATGTAAGATGAAGATTAAATGTGCAATTTTTATTCTTAGAAAAAGTAATTTTTGTTATATAGAGAGATTGATTCATTTTTAAAATAAGTAAAATATATTTTTTAATCTGATTTTAAAATAAATAGATTATATATATAAAGAAAGGAATATTTATTTATTTTAAAAATAAAATAAAAATCATTTTTATTATTTATTTTTTAATAAATGAAATTATTATTTTTAAATTATTAAATTATAATAAATAAATAAATAATAAAATAAATAAAATAACTTTATTTTATTTATTTTTAGAATTAAACCATCTAATTATATTTACATTTGTATATGTTGATTGGTTTTGATGAGAAAGGTGTATATGCTGCAATGAAAAATGAAGAGATAAGATTTTTCTCTCACATGCATGGCCAGAACGTGATAAGCTATTATACCCAAAAAAAGGTTGAATTATTTTCCCTTCTGAGAGTAAATTTAAAAAAGAGTGGTTGGTATTGGTTTATAGAAAAATATTTTCATATAAATTATTATATATTTTTATTCTTTTAAATTAATTAAATAATTTATAAAAAAATATTTCTTTTCTTAATATATTTTTTTTTACTCTCTCACACTCCCAATTTTAATTAAAAAAATGATAGAAAATGAAGTAAAAGACAGGTGATAGAACATGTAGTGTAATGTGCGACACATGTAGTACTGCGTAACACATGTAGAGTAGTATCATCATGAAACACAAATTGGAACAACTTTTGTTTTGTCTCTCTCACATTTAATACACAGATCTAAATATCTATTCAAAGATCTATGAATGTTAAAGTTTGAATTTTTTTTTATTATATATATTAAGAAGACTTTGATTTTTTTACAGTTGAATTGGGTGGATCAGAAATTTTTTATTCTTTTCTTCTATCTTTGTTTTGGTCAACAATAGTTCAACTGAATAATTTATTTCAACTAAAGGATTTGAATAAGGTGATCCTTTCACATGGTTTTTTTTTTTTTTCTTTTCTTGATTGTGACAAAGTACTAATTAGATTCACGAGAAGTGCATGATACATCTATATTGTCGGGTGAAGGTAAGAATATTAGTATAAGAGGTTACATTGTTACAATTTTTTAATAATACGGTTTTGAGATCATGTTTTGATATTAAAGAGTGAGATCTCATTGAATAGGATGGATAAATGTGGAAAGTAGAGTTTGGGAAGAGTTTGTATATATTTTAAATTGTATCCAAATGAAACTCTAATTTCTTTTATTTTGGAAATATAATTTGAGAAAAATTGACAAATTATATCTAATTTTCGAAATTTGGTGTAAGGAAATGAAAAAAATTATATTTTGTTTGGGAAAAATATATCAATAGTGAAAAATGGTAAAAATTAAGAAGGTTAGAAATGGAACCAATTTAAAAAAATAATCAAAAATTGATAATCGATTAAAACGGTAAATTTTTGGATTATTTTGGATTTTTTTTTAAATCAAATAGTTTGGTTCGGATTGAAGTTTGACATTTCAAAACCAATGTAAATCAAATCGAACCATAATATTTTATTGAAAAATAATTATATTTTTAATTTTATTTTAAAAAAAATTAACATTTTCTATTACAACTTTCATTTAGTTAAACACATTTTAAGGTCTTTTTTCTTGATAAATTTTTTCACTATAATTTTGTTATCACATTATTAATCCTTGTTTTAATTTATCTTCAGTACATCTTTTTACCTTCTATTTAAATCATTTTTTTTGTTTCAAATTGGTAATTTTTTCTTAATTTGATTTACTCTTTAATTATTTCTTTTCTATTTTTCTTATTTTAATTTTAATTTCATATTTATTATCTAATTATGTATTTTAATATTTACATGATAAATACTCTATTATTTTATTATTAATTTTATTTTTATCATGTTATTTTTATTTTATTTTTTATATTTTTATACAATTGAAATTTTTCTTTATAATAATGTTTATTTAGGTTTTAAATGCAAAATCAAATTTTATTTATAAATGATAAGAGATAAGAAAATTTTAGTATTTTAACTATATGATTTCAACTTTGAATAAGATTGCAAATTTAAATAGTAAAATAAAAACTTTAAAAATTTTAAAATTATAATTGTTAATATTTTATACTTATTATAGTATAATATCGAATTGTAATATTTTATTATTTTATTATTTTTATTTATTTTTAAATAATTCATAAATTAATAATGTATCTATATAATATTTAAGTAATATTTATATTTTTATTAATTTATTATTTCATGTATTTTTTAATTTTTTTTAAATAATATATTTACATTAATTATATTTTAATTTTAAGAATAAAATATAAGTTTATCTGTATTCATAATTACGAAATTTTATCTTATAATACGTGTATACTTTTTTTTAATTAATTTGTTTTTTCTTTTTCATACTTAGCTAAAGTGAGTTTGATATTTTTTTTTATTGTTATTAAACACTGAGTTAGAATTACAAATACATAATTTTTTTTTAATTTCGAAATTTGATTTTATTTTTGAATTTCTATTTCTCTGAACCATAACTTAAAATTGAAATTTGAAGTTATGTGTCCACATTCCCATATCAAACGCGTATTGTGGAACCTCATCGTCGAATTATTCTGAACTACGTTCTCATCTAATTTTTGGGTGTCATTTCCTAAAATGGTTTGCGTCGTTGTTTATTTTTTCATTCACTTTTATTCTTCCCTGTTGTGGTATTGCAACCATCTTTAATTACAGTGACGATTCACAGCTAGTGTTATAAAGTGTTCTACAACACCATTTTGTATTTGCATTTGGGGTTTCATTTCGTCAAGTATAAGATTTTGGGAGTGATAAGGAACGACAATTGGTGTTAGTAGAAATTTCAACCAATGTTCGGAACTATATTTGTTTAAAAATTATTGTTGAGATATGTATTGAGTATGTTTGAAGGGTATATCGTTCTTTGGTGCCTTATGTAAGGATTGGGGTGTTTTTTTTTTTTTTCAGGAAAATTATTATAAAATGATTTATCAGGGATAAGTCGTGTTTCATGAGTTTTGATTAAAAAATTTAGAATGAAATCACGAAGTCGTATTACAAAATATAATTTTTATTTTATTTTATTTTTATTTCAAAAAAAGCATAATTTTTTTTTATATTAAAGTTGTGTTATATAATATGATTTTTATTTTTTTATTTTTTAATATTTTTAATCTATAATTTAATTAAATTTGATAAATTTAATAAATATAATCGTTTAATTTGTAATTGATATATTAAATAAATATTGATAAATCTTAAAAGGAAAATTAAAAATAATAGATTAGTAACATAATAAATAAATTAAAAAAAATTAAAGAAAAATAGATTTATTGAAAAATATAAATAAATTGATATAGATTGAAATTGGTATATTATATTTTTAATATTGTAAATCTTATTTTTCTTTTGTTATTAATATAAAGACGCTCTCTTGTATATGGTCGAGTTTTTTGAGTTGTTGTCATAAACAATTTAATTTTTCTCTGTGATCATTTGTTATAATCATAATCAATTCGATGTTGATCTTTGTTATCTGTTTAATGTCTTTATAATTTAGTATTTCACTTATTTTTTGAAATAATTGGTTGAAAAACTAATTGTGTTCAACTATTATTTAAACAACAAATTGGAAGGACCCAATGTAAGAAAATGATTATTAATAGAAAAACAAAATCTTTCAACCTTAATTTTTTTAAATTCACTATCTCTCTAAAACTCTTTTCTCTCCACTTGCTCTACCTTCTCTCTAACTCATCTTCCCTCTCCTTCATTCATTTCAAGATATGAAAGTACCAAATCAAAACTTGTGAAGAGTAGATCACATCCAACCGATTGGAATTTTGATTTGAGTAAGTTTTCTTTGCTCTGAAACCTCTACCCCCAAAGTGTTTTGTCCTTGCATGTGGACCTTACTCCCCGTACATTTGGCTCTTTTCTCATCAGTATGGCTCTATACTACCTTAGATTCTTAGTGGTGTGTTTGGATTGTGAAACAGGTGATTTGATAGCTAGTTAGAGCACTTGGAACTAGTTAGTGGTATACTTGTTTATTACAAATTGAGTTTGCTTGAATTCTGAATAACAAGAATCTAGTTCCAAGTTGTATGAAAATGTGTAGATTTGAAAGGGGTGTGGAACTTATGATTTGACTGTGCTGAAATTTCCTAATTCTTATATTGAAATGTGTGCTAAAATTATTGTGAATAAGTAAGAGTTAGATTGATTGATTGATTTGTATCAAATTAAGCTTATTGTGATTATTGATGTGTTTGAAATGGAAGGTGTTATAACTTTCAATCCTATGAATCTGATTTGAGTTGACTTGGTGGTGTGGTAAATTGGAGTTGGTTAATTGAAATTTTGGAGAAGAATATACTTTAAATTAGTGACCCAATAATTTGTGAAAACAGACGTAAATTAATCTGTTGTGACTAGACTTATGACATAGATTTTGCTTAAATCCTTGAACAAGATAATCTGATATGGAATAAATTGACTGGTGTATGATGAATTTTGTTTGAGTTAAGTTAATTAAATTCTTGTTTCAGTTGTGAAATTTTGTAGGAAGATCATTTTGAACTACTCGAGATCAATTTTATTTTATTATTATTTTTTTTTTAAAAGAAAATGAGATAAGTTGATTTAACATGTTTAAATATATCAAATTTATGAATTGGGTCCAGTAAATCAAAGTGGTTTTTCTACAGAATTTTTAAATAGAGCAATTGGAGCTTGGCCTAGATTTGGGAAATAGAAAAAAAGGAATATTTGAATAATCACACCGGGATAAGGGAAACTAGTCTTAAATTAAGTTTAATAGGATTAGGGGAATATAGATTAAGGAACTGAGTCGGTGACCTGTTTATGAATTGCTACCCTTGATTGAGAGTGGAATGTTGGGTGTGTTGAATGAATGTGAAATCTGCCCTGCTTGGATTGAATACTGAGATTTAAGAACCTGTTAAATTAGATTGTTGTAATTTGAGTAATTGACCACGAGTTTGGTTGTTGTTTTGATTGAGTGTGCTTATGTTGCAATAATGAAGTGAATATGAGATGTTGCGAATTACTTTAAATGAATTGTTAATATAACTTGATTGGAAATCTAGTGGTATTTGATGAGATTGTTATGTAGAATAATATGTTAAATGGCTACTGTGATAATGGGATTTTGAATTGTTGTAATTCCTTGTTTAGTTGCCTGAGTATGTTTGAACTGTACACTAGTGCAATTTGAGCTGAATAATGAGTAGAAATGTATGACTGAGAATGATGAGCATGAAATGGGCAAGAAGCCGTGTAGTTCATATTGAGGAGAAGTTTATAATGAAATGAATGATATTTATGTTGGCATGAGGCCTTGGTGCTCCTATTGAGGGGAGCTTGATTTTATGATATGAATATGATGTTGGTAATGTAGTGTATATGAGTTTAGGGATATGTTATAGGGTATCTAAACCTTAATGACTCTCGAGGTCACGTAGACTAAGATTGTTATGTGGTGAAGGTCGATGGAGGTCTTACCAATTGTCTTTATGATAGTTGGTGAGGCTACCCTGATGTGAGATGGGTGTGGTGATGTTTTATGGATGATCTTAGGGTGAAAAAGACTCAGTGGTCGACCGGTTAGGTCCGTGGTCCTGGAGTACACATCAGGTGCTAGTCCTAGATATTCGAAATCCATACAGTCTTCTGGAAGACGTCAGTCAGTCTTATTTGTGATGTGTGAATTTTACTATGTGTAAAGCCTTAGGTAGGCCCTTATACTTGGATGTGATGGTGTTGAATGTCTTATTTATTTTATAAATTCATGTATTCTTTTTTGTATCACTAGTTTACCCTACTTTGCTGTGTTGTGTATATTAACTGCTATGATAGTGTATTTTGCACGGGAGTAGATGTCAGATCTGAAGAGGGTTTATCAGCTGGATAGCAGTAGATATAAGGCGGTTGTAGTTGGAGTTAGAAATATTAAGGGATGAAAACAAAAAAAATTATAATCTATATCTTAGGATCTTATTTAGTTTTCTTGAACAATGTAATAGAATTAATATTTTTAAATTTTAAAATATTAATATAAACTAATATTTTGGATATGTTTATAAATGTTGCATGTAAAGAAAAAAAAAGTTTAAACAAAACCATAGACCGTTAAGGAGTGTAGTTACCTTTGAATACATTATTTGAAATAGACCTAAAAAAATATTATAACAAATAACTCTTACGTTAAAAAGAAATAATGACTAATAAAGTATCATAAAGAAAGAGAAACACATATTAAACATTAACCATTAAAATTTAAATGTACGATAAAAAAACTGATAAGAAATAACCCTTACGTTAAAGTAAATAATGACTAATAAAGGAAGAAAAATAACATTAACCATTAAAATTTAAATTTAAATGTACCGTAAAAGAACTGATAACAAATAACCCTTACATTAAAAGAAATAATGACTAATAAAGTATAATAAAGGAATAGAAACACATATTAAACATTAAACAGGAATCCAATTTTCTTCTTCTAGGTACTATCAAATATATTTTTGGTGATATGCTGTTTGCACATGCAATAAAGTTGCAATATACCCAAATAAATGTTCTTTTGTGAAAAATGTAATAAATATATTATGAAAGTTATGTTTAGGTAGTTCTTATTTGTATTCCATGCTTTATTTTTCTTTAATTACTTTTATATGAGAATTCACAATGTTTCAAATGTATTTATTATCTATGTTATAGGTATAAAATGAACGTTCTTGTTATGGATGAAAGAGAGTCTACCATTTTTTTATATTTGATATAATGTTATTACACTGTTGAATAAAACTTGTACAGAGATAATTGAAACAATTGATAAGGTTATGTAATTTCAAGATTGATTATTTATTTAGACATTTGATAATATTATAGTTAATATTTTAAATATTTTGTGTTCTACAAAATTCTTCTACCAATAATTTTTTTACTGGTGTGGTAAATAATATTTATCTTTTCAAAGCGAATGTTATAAGCAACCAACCTTTTAAGTTTGAGCAATATTTTCGAGTGAAGAAAATATGTGCTAATGATATTATTATTAACAAATTCAATAATTGTTAAATTAATTTAGGGGTGAGTTGGTATTTATATTATTTGATTTGTCACTATGGATGTTAACTTTATTCTTTAGGTTCTTAATACCAAAAATGTCATCTGGGTAATATTTTTTTAATTTTTATTCATTTTGTAAAAATTTGTACTTAGTTATCTGCTTTCAATTAATATAGTGGGATTGGACAATTGTCTAAAGGATAGTGTAATAAGTCTAACAACTTTGTTAAGATATACTCTGATACCATAAGAGAAGTGGGTTTTGAATCTAACTCAATCTTATAAAACCGGCTTATGAGGTGAGGTTTACCTCCATTTATATACATTAATTTGATTACATCACTGAGTAATGTGGGATCTCTAACATTTTACTTATTATCTAATAAATAATTATTTCATTTGCACATTTTTTGTTTGATGAATAAACTTTTTACTATTTTTATTTTGTAAAGTTGTTTGATTTTTTATCTCTTTAAATTTTGGTTGATGTTCAATGTGTTGTTTCTCTTTTTTATTGTACTTTATTAGTCACTATTTCTTTTAACTTAAAAGGTGATTTGCTATAAGATTTTCTTACAACTTTCCTCTCAAGTTTCTCTCCCCTTTGTTTAAAGAAGGTATTTTTCACTCTATTTAATATGTGAAGTGGTTTGGTTTTTCATCTACATTTATTTTCAGTATTTTTTTGTCAAATTATTTTTTTTTTCATATATTGGTTATGTTGAGTAATTATATCTATTCCTTTATTCTATTTCATTGTTTATGTTTTTTTTTTTTTACTTTTATCAGGTTTAATATATGTTTCAGAGTGTTTGGTTATATTGAAAGAAAACTCGTTGTTGACTTTCGATAAAGGAAAAACTTGGTCCCAAATGACCACATAGATGTGGAGAAGCCCTTCCAATAATATGATGTGTATCAAATCGTACTTTTTCGGTATGACGGTGATTTTACATTTCACATAATTATATTCAAAGTAATTGCACCCTCAAACATGATAAAAAATTTCATAACCCTCACCAAATATCAAATATCAAAGAATAATTATTTTTTTTCTTATAACTATTTAAGATTTAATTTTTTTACTTTACTATAAAAAAAATAAAAATGAATATTCACTTTCTATTTTTGTTGTACACAATATGTTTTGAATTTTCATATTGTGTACAATAAAAATACATACAAAGTGAATATTCATTTTTTATAGTAAAATAAAAACTAAAATCTTAAGTAGTTATAAGAAAAAAATTTGATCAATTAGACATATTTGGTGAGGGTGATAGTAAAATTAACTTATGTATCAACCCCAAGCAAGACGCTTATAAAATCTTTGCAAAGTCGAAAGGTACAATTACCTTTGAATATAGTTATATTGAATGTAGAATCACCTTCATAAAAAAAGGAACATTTTGGTACCCAATTATATGATAAAAAGTATGCAAATCAGTAAAACTCCTTTATTTATATTAATTGATTTTATTTATCCTAATCTTTTGCATAACATTAATAGTCGAGTTAATGAATTCATTTTATCTTTAATTGATGAAGAAAGAACTTACCTAAGTTCAGACACTCTTTATTAATAAGATGAAAACAAAAAAAGTTTAAGATAAATTATTTATGTTAGAGTTTCTAAATGACTTCAAATCAAAATATTAAGTATTCCAAATGATAAACTTAACTTGAAAAGTTAGTGTACCTATAATTCTTAATTATTTTGAGGAATATCGATCAAGTGAATGATCTTTATAATCAAATGAATGATCTTTATAATTGAAGAAGATTGTAAATAATCAATTTAAGCAAGAATGTTATTTTAGCTATTGTCATTAGAGGAAGAAACATTGGTAACAAAATATTAGAATATTTCTTCCAATAATAGATTGGGTATCTTCTAACCTTGATTTTATTTTATTATTATGTTTACAATTACTTGTTAGTCTTTATCTTTCACGTCTAATATTTACACATAATTAATTATATGTTGCAGTGTCAAGAGTAAAAAGAAAAAAAATAATCCAAAAATTTAATTTTAAATGAAAATAGAGATATAAGTACTTTGAAAAAAATGTTGGATACAAAGAAATATTTAAAAATCTTTAATTCTTTTTATTTTTACGTTATATTTTTGTGTATTAATGTATTATGTATTTAACAATTTATAATGATGGTTTAGCCTAATGGTTTGTTCCAAACTCTTTTTTTTTTTTTTTCTCTTCTTCGGATTCTCATTATTATCATCTATGTTTTTCTTATTTTCCTCGTTCTTATATATTTTATATTTAATAATAATATATTTAAATATATTTTATATTTAATTATATTCTAAATATAATTATCTCAATTGTATTTAAATTATATAATATATTTTGAATATAAAATATTTAAATTAATAATATTTTTAAAAAATTAATAATTTTTTTAATATAAGATATGATCCGTACTGTAACACTTATAAAATTATTATAAAAAAAATCTAATTATCTTAATTTGAAATATTTTTATTTTAATTATATTAAATAATATTTTATATTCTTAATTTATGATAAAGTTTTAAAATAATTAAAAAATATTAGAAATTTAAAACTAATAAATACTTTTACAACACAAACTCATATTTGTAATTATAACATATTTAAAATTTTTGAAAATTATTGTGTATATATATATATATATATATAACTACAATTACTATCATTCTATTATTTTAATAAACAAACTCTTTAAGAATTACAATACTTAAATATATTAAATATATTGATTAACATTTTTAAAATATCAAGTTGAGAAAAAAATAAATTATTTTAATAAAAATAGTATTGTTATTGTCTCCACTGACACTTACGAGACATTTATTAATATAATTATTACAAATAAAAATATTGACTAATTCTTATCATTTAAATATTAAAAATATTTCATAAATTTATCAAATTATTTTAATAATATACTATGATATTATTTTTTCTAACCTCCTTCTTATATTTTAAAAATTTAAGATAATAAATCAATCACTATTTCATTTATAAAAAAATTAAAAATAGAGGATACTTTTGTATATTGCATAATATTATAATATGAAACAGCATATAAAAAATATAATTTATTTAATTAAATATTTTTTTTCCTTTTCTTCGTTAATCCTGAAAATATCTTCTTCCTCTTCCTTTCACTCTCATCAGGGTCAGAGATATTTTGTAACTTTTCAAATTTCAAACCCTACACTCTCCACAAACTTGCGTGTTCCCTACTCGCGTTCTTAAGACTTTTTTTTTTATTCTACTTACAAAAGTATAATATTTAACTCATAAGCTCTAATTACATTATTACATGTGTAAAAAATTTAGTCTACTTGATTTGTTTTAATTAAAGAAAGTAATATATATATATATATATTAATTTTTAAATAAAAATTTATTCTTAATCTAATACTGAAAATAAATTGTATGATAGGTAATTATCAGTGATAGTCAATGTTGTTGATGATTGCACTTTAAAATGAAATAATTTTTTGTTGTATTTTTTTTTTCAACAAATGGGAATCTTTAAATAAATATTTGGTACTTTTTTATATTGGAACGCATTTTTGTTTACAGATATTTTAAGCAACAGTTTAATATTCTCATAATTATTTATTTATTTTTAATATTTTGTGAACTACTAAGACATTCACAAATTTTCATAAATCAAAATCGAAAAGTAGAAAATAGAACAATATTTTAATTGGAAGAGGGTTTCACATATTTAATTATTTAATATACTTAATATACTTCATACTTTTAAATATTTTCAATTTAAGTAGTCCTTTATATTTTAACAACATTTACAGTTTAAACTATATAGAGTAATATATATATATATATATATAAATGAAATATTAAAATCAAGCCAATATCATGATATTTTTAAAACAATGAAAGTTTAGGTGTAGTTACTTATATGTTTTTCTTTTCTTTTCTTTTCTTGTCAGAATTAAAATCATAAACTCAATAATATCTCGCTTTGTAACATAAACTTTAAGAGAGTGCTGACATAGTTATTTTTTAACATTATTTTTTTACTATTAATTAAAATTTATAAAGTTTAATTCACTCCACTAGTAATAAAAAAAAAGTAATACTCATTTAAATTTATGATATTCAATAAATTTTAAAATATTAAGATTAAAATGTTAAAAATAGTATTAAAATCGTTTTAATTTTTTTTTGCAATAAAAATTATAATATAAATAATAATTATTATTATTACTCTTATATTATAATGAATTACACCTAGAATTCATTTTATATGTTTCTCTTTTCCAACTCTCCTAAATCCACATAACTTCTTCTCACGCTTTCCAATAAAACCCCAACCCTCCTTCTAGGAATCTCTGAACAAACTACCACCACCATGGCAATGGACTCCGCCGTTCCGGAGGCAGAAACGCAACCGTTGTGGACGGACGAGAAGCACGTGCACTTCCTGAACACTATGGAAACCTCCTTCGTGCGCGCAATGCTTGAAAACCAAGGCACCTCCACCTTCACGCGCCACTCCCTGCGCCTCGACCGCCACCTCCCCGACACCTCCGATTCCACTTTGGATTTGAAACCACGCACCAGAAAACTCCATGCACCCGCAGGTAAGAGATCGCACCCCTCCCAAGTTAAACCACCCTGCGCATTTTAGCAACCACCTTTTTGTTAGTACGGTTGTTCTGGGTTTGTGAGTGAGAGGGAGTTGCTGAGCTGATGAAGGTGCTGATAATCATAAGACCGCGTTTGGCTGCACATTATTATTATTTTTTATTTTGATGAAAACAGTGGTGGCTGTAGACCGGTGGTTGACTATGTAAAGTCCTAAACCAAACAGCACCTAAGTGGGTGGCCAAAACATCGAATATGCCTGTTAGATATTTGTAGAGAGTAACGTCTTCTTTTCACTTTCGGATCTGACCCTCTACCATAATATTATTTTTATTTATTTTTATATTAAAATAAAATACCATACACTGATATTTAATTTTATCATGTATTTTTATTTTTTGAAAAAAAATCTTTTAAACTTTATATCCATGTTTTTGAAAAAAAAAAAATCTTCTAAACTTTATATCCATCTTTTTGAATGTATTTATTGGATTTTCATCATCCATTTATGTTGTGGCATTGTTTTAATGCTATAGTTCACTTTTTTGAACCTTTTTTTTGCATTTTCTATACTTTATAATCTAAATTTGGTGTTGTTTCTTGCAATAGATTTAATGGGTCAAACAACCAGAAGATCACGTAAGAGATCATCCCAACCCTACAATTCGTCAGAGGACCAGGTGTAATAAATCTGTCTTATTATTATTTGATCAAAAGCATTTCAAAATGTAGAAAGATTTGAATAAGAGGTTTATTCATTTGTTTATTTATGGGTCATAAATTACAATTCTGGATCTTGTTTTGTGCATGAATTGTTTCATTATGAAGTCAAGGATATTTTGTTGAAGAGAGGAGATATATATAGATGAGAAAAGAAAGACTAATGTGTGATTTCCACGTGTCTCTGCACAGGTGGTACCACGTGTAGAAAACAAAAAAGAAGGTGCAGCATGTAATGGTGATGAAAGAGAAGGTGCATCATCTAATGGTGATGACCATGATAAAAGAGCATAAAATTAAGAAAATTAATGCTTAGTGTACTTTCCCACCAACCCCATTTTCATTTACAATTTATTTCTCTTTTGTATTTTATTATTTATTTTTTTCAAAATTTGTCATTACTCTTTCTCTAACTATTTCCATGTAAGTTTTTTTTATTTATAAGAGCTTGTGTATGATAATTATTTAATATAATCAAGAAATTTAGCTTGTGACTAAAATTTCTACACATGACATTAAGAAATTGTGCATCTCTATTACATATTATTACTCAAGGAAGCAGCACATGCCACATTACCTAAGCTGTGCTGGATATTTTTTTTCCATTTCTTCATATCATAACTATTTGTTCTTTTTTTTTCTAATGATGGCAAAATAAAGTAAGGTTTGAGAGGTGCATGTTATGGGTGAGAGATATTTTATGAAAGTTCTAGGAATATCATATCAACATTATTTGATAGTGCTGTGGGGGAGAACAGTAGATTTAAAGTTTACTCCTATGATATTTTCATAACTGTCCTATGATATTTTCATAACTGTGTATATCATATAATGTTCATAAGTATAAACTAATTAAAAATTGTTTTTAATATTCCTTAATATATATATAGAGAGAGGTATATATTACAAAAGTAGTGGATTATTTAGCCTTGTTAGTATACAAGGCACGAGAATATATGGATTGTGATTAGATTGAAGGATAGGGACATGAGAGGAGTTTCATACCTTATCTGTAAATGTTTGGAGGTAGTGGTGTTTGGTTGGTAAATGTTTTGGAATTTATTGTGTATTATACTTTTTCTTTTCTTTTCTTTTAGAATAGTCTCATCTCATAGTCAACTTTCCATGATTGTTTCTTATGTCAAGTCGATTTGGATGAAGTTTCAATTATGTGTTCTTATATTGTTTTATACCTTGTAGTTATCTACAACCAAGTTTGAAGCTGAAAATTTAAGTGTTTATTTAGGTTGTAGTATAATAGTTTTTAATTTGTTTAACATAGTTGAGATATAGGCTTGAACTAATTTCAATTATTATATTTTTTTTAAAAGCAAGAGAGTAAGTAAATGTTAAATTGAGTTTGAAAATTATAAAATTTATTGTCTCTCTTAAATTTTGTTAATATATTAATTCATTTATTTAACTTCTTTTTAAATTTAATATTCATTTAAGATTATATAAAATAATAATAACTTTTCTTAATTTTAATAAAAAAATTATTTTTCTTTTTATCTTTATACCACAATAAATAAAACATATATATAAATTAATTAAAATTTAGGTGAAAGATAAATATATAAATTAAAAAAAATTAATAGAGTTGAAAAAACCAAAAAAAAAAACTTTTCTTATTATTTACTATCCATCTATGTCATTTTAATTATTATTTAAATTTATTTTAGAAAAAAATTAAAATATAATAATTATTTTATTTTAATAAAATGTTTACAAAATTTTCCAGGTTATCTTTTTTATTTATAAATTAAACAAATATATAATAATTAATTAAAAATTAGATAAAAGAAATAAAAGTATAAATGATAGAAAAAAATAATTAATGTTTTCTTAAACTTTAAAGTTATAATTAAATAAAAATGAAAATATCTTAATTAAAAATTACACCTTACATCATCCCATTCTTTCTCTTCTCTCCTTTTAAATTTCAAACATGTACTGGCATTGTTTCTTCAAAAATAGATTCACATTCATGCATTGTATTTTACAATTCATCTAGAAAGTTTACATTCAAATCATTTTCTTTAATAGTTTTTTAAAACTTCTATTTTTCAAACACTTTTAAAAAGCTTTTATTTTATTTACATTTAACTTATGGTCTATGTCAGTCTATGTTTTTATTGGTCAAATTATCATGTGATTAAATATTTTCAATGTTTTTTTATGATTGATAATATAGCACACTATAGCTTAAATTTTTTTTATTATTATTTCTAAAATGCACTTTATATACTTTTACAATTTTAAGTTTGAGTTTCAAAGGTATAAATTTGAAATTTTAAGCTCTAGATTCATATATTTTGTTTCTAGATCAGTGACTTGTTCTTATTAAAAAGAGTATTGGAAAAATCGTTGAAATGTTAAAAAACAAAAAATAAATAAAAAGGGTAATTTCCTTAAAGGTCTGTTTTAAAAGAAATTCATAAATAATTTCTAAATAAAAAAATAAAAAAATTCAAAAACTAACAAATAATTTATAAAATTTTATTTTATATTTTTAACTTATATATATAAGTTATTTTAATTTCGTGAAAAAAAATATTTTATGTGTAATTACTTATTTAATCTTTAATATTATAAAAATTTATCCTTTTGATATATATATATATATATATATATATATTTAAAAAGTATTCATTTTAATTTATTTTATTTCCCATACATATTATATTTAATCTATTTTTATCTTTATCGTTTGAATATTTAGAGACTCAATATATTAAAAATAGTATATATAAAAACTATAAAGAATAACTTTTAAGTTAAGAACTAAAAGATCAAATTTTTTTAATAATAAAATTAAATAATTAATTTTACAAGTTTTTTTTTTTTTTTTAAAATGATCTACACGTAATCTTAATAAAGATAGAGCCAATAAATTAATGTCTATATGTGTGTATTTTTTTTTTATTTTTTTACTTTTAAGCATATGATATCAACTTCAATATGAGAAAGCCCTATTGTTGTTGAAGCCCAAAATGAGTTCAAACCAACCAAATGTGTTAGCCCACCCTTAAATCCTTTATGTGATAAAACGGATTTTCACTATGTTTGGATTAAAATTTAAAAAGCATTTTATGAATTTCAGTGTTAATAGTAAAAAAATTCAATGAATTAAATAAAAAAAGACAAAAGTTATTATATATATGAAAAATTATTTCTAACCAATTTTTTGGGTTGTATCCAATATGATCATTAGCAAAATTTATGCTTAAATCTGACTTATTCTCGTTTAACTTTAAATCTATATAAATCAAGCATATATCTTTATATTTTGCATCATATTAAGTCAGAATTTTTTTTATCTTTTAAAATATATAAAACTTTTTACTATAAAAAAAAATTATATTTCTCATTAAATAAATTTGTAATAGTATTTAAAATAAGAAAAAAATATAATTTTTTTTATAAATTTTTCATCACCATAAATTTATAAATAAAAGGTTAATAAGTTTTCATTATTTTTCACTGAAAAAAATTTTACAAACAAATTTATAAAAAATTTCTCATAAAAAAATTTATTAGAAATTTTTCAAAATTTTTTCAGAAACAAATCTATAAAAGAATTTTAATAAATAAATTCATGATAAATTTTATAAAAATAAATATGTAAAAAATATTTAATAAATAATTAATTTTTTTTCATAAAAATAAATATATAAAAAATATTTTATGAATAAATAATTTTATTCTTATAATTAAAGTTATATATATATATATATGGAAATTTTTTTTAGTAAAAATTCTAAATTAAAACTGGACATAGTATTAATAATATTACTAGAAAATCATAATTAGCAACGGATAAAATATGTCGCTATATTAATAAATTGGTCGCTAATTATCAACCAAAGACAAAAGAAAATGTGACGAAATCAAGCTGCTAAACCTTTTCTAACTGAATGTTATATCAGTATGATGAAACCTTGTTTGTAGCAGGTTATTTGGTCACTTTGTTAGTCTTATCACAAATTTAGCAACAAAAATAAATGGTTTCTAATTCAGATATTAATTATGAAAATTATGAAAGCCACAGAGCATTAAAAGAACCACATGTGTAGCCACATCGAACCGAAAACATGAAAAGATATTTCCAATAACATCTTAATATCTTATTTGAAGTCCATTTTATACTTTTCCCAAGCAATGATGATCATCCATTGTCTTTAGACAACATTAATTTATATCATCTATTGTTAATATTTTTATTTAAATTCCATTTTTATATTTTTCCCAAGCAATTATAGTGGTTGTCCATTTTATATTAATTTTAATATCATTTTTTGTTAATATTTTTATTTGAAATTCATTTTTATAATTTTTCACAGTCGATACTTTTCACATCATTAATTAGCTTAGCAATCAAATTAAATTTGGTCGCTATGTGAAAATACTATTCAGTTACATTTTCAGCAGCTTAAAATTTATGGAAACATATATTTGAAAAATAATTGTATTTGCGACTGATTTAGCATCGAATATTTTACCACCAAAAAATTTCTTTTCCAAAAAATTATCAAAGTTATAATTCGACCGTAATTTGTTGTCACTAACTTTAAGTCACTAATTTATTTATTTTTACATTCCAGGATGCATTAAACACATTCAATTATTGGAGTATTTATTAAGAAAATAAAAAATATTAATAGTTTTTATCTTTCTAAATTATATTTTTTAAAATTTATCATAACGAGTAAAGCAACAAAATAAAATGAAATTTATAATTTTAATAACATATTATATTATATAAAATAACATTTAACTAAAAGAAATTATGAGTTGGGTACATTGAATTATAACTTTGAGAATTTGACACAAAATAAACATATTTTCTCATGAAAAATTTAAAATTTAACTTTGTTAAAAATATTTATTCATTTATATATAAAATCGATTAGATTAATAAAATTATTGGATTTATTTAATATTTTTTATTAGTTTGTTAAAAATATTTATTCATTTATAAATAAAATCGATTAGATTAATAAAATTATTGGACTTATTGAATCATTTTCTATTAGGTCGTTATTGAATATAAATATTTAATTTCACGTTTGAGTTGAAAAAGTTTTGATATGAGAAAATTGTATTAAAAATTTATATTATTTAGATATAAGACTAGTCAAATTAAAATATATTAAATAGGTGTAAATCTAATATAATTAGCTAGTTTTAGAGGACTTAATTAAATTTAAAATTCTATTTTAATAAACTCAAAATTATTGAAAATTCATTTTCTTTCAATACATGTCAAGTTAGTTTTTTATTTTTTATTTTTAATTTATAAATGAGAACGAAACTAACCCTTTTTTTTTTGTTTTTTTACTCACAAGTATGATATATTTGGACTTAAAACAAGTATTAGTATATGAAGCTTGTGATGAAATTCAAACATTCACACCACATGTCCCCACAAAAATGAACATTATTTCATGTTTTACTTTTTCCACTGGCATGTTAATTTGTTTGTTGAGGTGACATCTCACCATATAGATGAAAGCAAAAATGGCGACAAGAACAACAGAAGTCACTTTCCTTTGGAGGATAATTATCCATCGTTGGCTGGTTCATGATTGTTCCAAAACAGATAATAATAATAGCAATAACAATAAGATAATAAAAGCTGTGGATATAAACATAAATTGGTGGTGCAGCAGCTTTGGAATTATAGGGGACCAGACCAAGGAACAAAACTTGGATTAGAAAGGATCACACTCCTTTGGATGGTAGGAAAGATTTCGCAGTTTCTGGAACAACAGAAGGAAAACGATCACACAATACAATTTTTTAGCCTGCAAATTTGGTCTGATCAAGAGAAACTGTCTCTGCATGCATGCATCTTTTCATATCTTTTGTCTTCAATTGCTCCATGCACCATGCATATAGTGGTGCTAACAATGTTTTTAAAGGGTAGCATAGATTCTAAAATTTTACTTCCTCTTCTGTTTTCCTATTTCAAGTTAAAAATTAAATTAGAAGATTGATTTCAGGAGTTTTAATCCATTTTTCAAAAATATTCATTATTTTTTTAATTATTTCTTAATGATTCCAAAATTTATTCATATTTATATTTATTAAAATGAATACTTTTCTTTCTTAATTGTGTATTTTTTTTTAATTCTTTGAATCATATAAATATATTTATGATTAGGTTTTGATGTTTAAGTTAATAATATATAATTAAAAATAGATAAAAATATTTAATTAATATCATTTATTTATAATATTATTTAATAAAAAAAATATTTTAATACATCTCAACTATTATATTGGGAAACTAATATATTTATCTTAATTAATATAAATTTTAATTAATAAAATAATCTTAATTAACATATCATATCATTAAACCTTATTAAAATAAGGTCAAGTACATTTCAGTCATATTTCTTATATTCTCAATCATAACATTCATAACATTCTTAGTCATATCTATTTTAATTTAATTTTTAGTATAATATTAAATTTAAAAATTTTAAATATATTTTTAATTGGTTAAAAATTTAGTTAAATTTATTTTAGGTCGTCTAAATTTAAAATTGATTTTTTATTTCTAGTAATTTGAAAGCAATTGTTTTAGTATGTTTATTTCAATCTACATGTTTCAAATGCTGTAAACGATTTTCTTTATATGATAATAATTAAAAGTCATTTAAATTTACATAATAATTTACTTTGATTTTACATTTATCATCTTTAAATATTCAATCATGTTTTGATTTATTTTTTAAATATTCATTTTAACAATATTTAGGTAATTAAGGTAGGGATATAAACTAACTTTTTTCAAATTACATGACTTATAAGATTAATCTTATGTTCTTACCTATGGAATACTTTTTCTCGTCCTTATAAGACACTTATATCAAATACCAATAAAATTAGGTAATTTAGTTTATTTTAATGGTTTTTAAAATTATTATTAATGTATCAATTTATCCTTTATTAAGACATTAAAATTTGAAAATAGTATGTCCACGAGGAATGAATAGGAGCCGACAAAAAAAATATTAAAGGGTTTTTAAAAATCATAAAATGTCTAATAAAAGATTTAAATAATGTATTTAAAAATAATTTTTTAATAACATATATTCATCCAATTAGCTTTTGATTATCCTATAATATTTAAATTTGAAACCAAAATGAGTTTCTTGTTAGTCTCATAGGGTCTCAGGCCCATCATTGACCACTTGGTCAATAGGCCTACATGATTTGATTCTTTTATTTATTTTTTATTTTTTATTCAATTATTTCTATTTATGAGAATTAAGTGGAGAAACAACTGAAAAGTGAAACAAATAAAAAGAAAAGAGTGATGCAAGTGCTTAATAGAATAGACTAATTAGGGTTTATGATGTAAAGATGGTTCCATTACATGGTTGGTAAGAAAAATTGATATTAAAAAGTTAGCAAATCATATTACATTAGGTTAAGAAAATTGTTTTTTTTTTTAATTTAACCTGTTTAGTTGAATGAGTTAAATTGGAGTGATCTATCTTATAAAATAGATAATTTATTTTATGAAATAGTAATTATTTTTTTTCAAATGTAATTTAAGGTTTTTTAGAAATTAAGAAATACAATAATTTTTTAATTTTAATAAAATATTTGTAAAATTTTCTATTTTATCTTTTTTATGTCTATACTATAATAAATATATATAAGTAAACTAATTAAAAATTAGGTGAAATGTAAATATATGAATGAGAATGAATAATTAGTGTTGTCTTGAATTTAGAAATAAAAATAGAGAGCATATATTTAAAAAAATAAAAATAGTATTATTAAATTTAAAATTTAATTATAAAAATTTTGAGTTGATTAAATGATGAAATTAATGGAATATAAGAATATAATGAAAAGAAATTAAGAAATTAATGGAATATATTTTTTAGAGAAAAAGGAGAAATGGAGGAAAATAGATAAGAAAATTTTAGAAAAAAATGGAGATAGAACTACTTTTTCTTTATTTGTCATTGTTAATGATGGTGAATTGATGTAACTAAAGAGCTTGATTAGACAAATACTTTTAGTAACACATAATTTCTTAATTCATGAAGAAGTATATTCAATAAATAGGGAAATATAAATTACAAAAGTGGACTTATTTTAATGAAAAATGTCAACACAAGTCAACTTTCCATTACACCAAAAAAATAAAAAAATAAAAATCACACACAAGTTGAAATAACAGTTAAAGATGATTTCTAGATGTTTCTTTTCCTTTTTTTAACATACATAAATTTTCACATAAAGATTTATAAAAGAGAAAAAAAAAATACTTAAGTTAAAACTAACTTATTTATAAATTAAATAAAATCTTTCTTACATAGTTTCTCAAAATTTGTATCTTATAAATTAATTTTAACTTATAAAAAAAAAGTCATTTTTTTTATTATATTTTCCTCTCTTATAATTTTTTTTTTTTAAATTATCCAAGATCAAGACACTTTTTCTATGACAGTTAATAGATATTACAGTAGACAATATTTGGAACTCATAATTCTAAAGATGACAACATATATTTGAAATGTCATAATTCTAAAGATCTCAATGTATTTGAAGTATGAACATTGATGATAAAGATGTACATGATTCTTACTCCTTCCTTAATCACGTGAGTTAGATCCACAAAAAAATAATACATTATTTAAAAATAAAATGATTCGTAAGAGTTTATTTTTAACTCATTTTGTCTTCAAAATATTTTAAGATCGTAGAAAAAGATTATGAACTTAATTTACTCCCAAAATCGGTTTAGAAGATCGAAGAGTGATTCTCAATTCGAATATGATCGGTTAACTGGTCACTCAAATTATGTCCAACAACCTTGCTAACAATCAATGTGATTCAATTTAGGCTCAACAACTGTCAATCAAGGTTTAGTATATTAATAAGTGGTCGAAATCTAGGTCCA
This sequence comes from Macrotyloma uniflorum, assembly GCA_016859785.1. Lineage (NCBI taxonomy): Eukaryota > Viridiplantae > Streptophyta > Magnoliopsida > Fabales > Fabaceae > Macrotyloma > Macrotyloma uniflorum. Next base: position 1,188,007 of record BDMB01000026.1, read on the forward strand.
ACAATCTTGTTAACATAACTCTGATATCATGTAAAAAGTGATTATGAACCTAACTCATCCCTAAAATCAATTCAGAAGATAAAGTTTACACTTCACTTATATACGTAATTCGACCTATTTTTAGTTAATGTGAGATTTCCCACCACATAGAATAGATAACTTTTCAATAATGAATATACATACTTCAAAATTAAAACATCTTCTTGAACAAATTAAGTAGGTAATATCAGTGGATTAAATTGATTTTTGTGATCACTATACTCTAATGCTGTGTTTGGATTAAAAGAATTACTGTGCATGCAGATGGAAAAAGGATGGACGGATTGAATTTTGTTTTTGTCTTTACGTGTAAATTTAAATAAGAAAAGAAGGAGAAGCAGAGAGAAATTTTCTGTGTAAATTGGAGAATAAACAAGAGGAAACACACGTGTCAATGCCGAGTAAGTAACGGAGTAAATGTTTATGAATTTTTTTTTAAATAATAATAATTATTAAATTATAATAAATAATTAAAATATTAATATTAAATAATAAATAATAAATAATTTTTTTAATAATATTATAAAGTAATATTTTTTTTTTAATTATAATAATAATAAATAATAAATAAAATTATTTTATTTTCCATTCATTTTCTCTCTCTTTTTCTTAATCTAAATAATTTAATTTTCTTTTTTCTTTTTCTTTATTTTTTTTCTTTTCCTCTCTCTCAAAATTATTCTTTAATCTAAACATACCCTTAAGAGAGAAAAATATGAGAAGCCTAAAAACCCACAATTATTCGTTCATGGTTATTTTCAGCAAACCTAAATTTATTTATTACATTCTTTTGTTCCGTTAGGTTTTGCATTCCCTTCTTAATTTCTTCTGAGATGGCACGTGACCATGTCTGAAACAGTTACCAGTTCTCTTCTTTTACTTGAAAAAGGAACGTTAACTCATCACTTACCAACAATTACACCACAAAAACTTTTATATATATCAAATTTTGTTAGAGATATAGACCGCGCTCAAAATAAAACATATTAATTAAATATAAGACAGAATGAATTTAATTTAAAATTTATTTTTATTATAATATCAAAATTTATTTTAATAAAATTATTAAACTGTTATTATATTATTATTAAAATTTACTCTTAAATTGATTAAATAAATTGTGAATTTAATTTTAATAATTAAATAAAAAGTTATTATTTTAAAAAAATATATGTGATTAAAAAAATAATATAATTTATATACATAATATAATCATGTATATAATATTATTAACATATTTAAATAAAAATAATAAATATTAAAAATAATATATTTAATATACAATAATATATATTTATATATATATATATACCCGAGAAATATGTTTAATATTAATATATTGTCTTAATATAAATAATTTAAACATAAGATTTTAAAATAATTATTATAGAAATAATACTTTTCAAGTATATAACCGTCTTAATAATAAGATGAAAGTATAAAGAGACAATTAAATTCAATTTATATAAAAAAATAATTTTATCTAAATAATTAATTAATTTCATAATTTTTAACAACCGAAAAAATTTTGTTACACCATCTGTTTAACAGATGATGCTTAGTTGCGTTGCATGTCCACACATGACGTACTTGGTCCCTTTCTGCCATCTTCTGTTACTTCTTCAAATCTTCATATATTTTCTTCTGTTTGTTTCTCATAAATTTTGTACTTCCTGTTCAAATACGTTAAAAGTTAATTCAAATTTTATGAAATGATTGATTTCGAATAGGCTATCGAGTTCTTATTTGAAATGGTAAAAGAAATAGTGCAAAATTAATGTTTGTTTTAGAAAAAAAAAAACTTTTCTTCTAACAAAAATATATATTTAGCTTAAAAAATTGAATCTTTTATTATATATAATAAATTTCTTATTACAAAATTATTGAATAGTATTTTGTCAGAAAAAGTTGATTTGATTTTTCAAGCACTGGAAAACAGATTTTTTTTTTGTTCTGAATTTCATTCCGTCAAATTTCTTTCCTTTATTTGTTTTCAGTAACGAAAGAATAGAAATATAGTATCTCTCTTTTAGTTCCTTTCCGCTGGTGTCATTTTCCTTGTTTCACTCCTGAAACATTTTGCTCTGTTTCCAAACATATTAACCATGTGATAATATTTCTTATCAGTAACATTTTAAATTTGGAAATTAGTAAAACAAAGAAAAAAGAATTTAAATCTCATATTATATAATGTTAGCCTTTTTATCAAGTTCCTATTATCTTTAGGATCTAAATAGAGAAAGACTAAGGAAAATAAATGGGTTAAATTCTTTACCATTAATATAAATTTTTATTGGTTTTAATAAATAGTGTCTAGAAGATAAAAAAAATTACTACTAAATATAATAAAATATTATTAAATTTAATGTTACTTAACCGTAATAATTAAAAATTGCATTAAAATTATATACGGACCAAAACGTGATATATTTACATTGGTTAAATTTTAACTAATAATTATAAACAAAAAATTAAAAAAGTTTTATACTAAATTAAAAAATGTCAAAACATTGTAATATGAAAAACAAAATAGAATATTGTGACACTCACTCACAACCAATCAAATGAAAAAGCAATTAACCAATTTATATGCTAAATATGTAGAATCCAAGTTTCCCAAGAGGAAATCTTGAAGAGAAATTTCATTGTTGCTTGGTTATGGCATTCAGTTTGTCTTTTTCCTTGATGAATATCTTTAACTTGGGAGAAATATGGAAAACTCATGAAGTCTACCTATACATTGGTTTGTCATTTAACCCTATGGTAGATGAATGTTCAGAGTTCACTCTTTTCCTCTCAATTATTACTACTTCTTCACACTGTGAACAACAAAGGCAATGCAAAAAATAAACCTCTTGCACTCCTTTGCAAGAATGAACCTGTGACCATCACCACATCCAATCTAGTCCTAAATAATTATGATTGCATTCTGCTCAAATTCAAAACAGGCCTTCAGCAATGCCCATCTTAACCCAAAACAAATTTGTACAAGTTTGAACTTATCATGAGTGTCTGCCTTTGGAATGTGGAAATTTGTTTTGGGTCTGCCTTTGGAATGTGGACATAGTTACTAGTGGATTCAATAAAAAAAATGATCCAAGAATATTCCAATTGAAGAGGTGATGATCCTCACATGCACTTAAGGATCTAGCACTCTGATCTAATATTTCACCAACTTCGAAGTTTTACCTAAAGAACAGTGTAACTCTATATACACCTGTATACACTACACTTGCAATGGTGTTCAATCTTTGGTTGATTTCATTCGAGAAAAATAAAATACATCATGACTTGTTTTGGATCTTAAGGAATATTTTACTCGTGTGGTCACACATTCTCAAACTTAACCACTGTAGAACCTTTGTCTCTAATGTCAATAATAACTACAAACCTCAATACCAACACAAAGTTGTTAAATATTCTCTCTGAAGAGAAGATAGTTATGACAACTGAGTTGGCTACTTCACAAGCAAATCTATCTTGATTTGTTGTTCCCTTACTCCTTAGCAAATATTTTATGGTTGAAAACAAAGCTCTAGACAACTATTTCAATTTTTTTGTTTAGAAACAGTTATTTATCTTGGTTTTCAACAATAACTGATTATCTTATTCCACATGGGATCCAATGAATCCCTTATCTTATAATCTTGGTTTATGATGATTATAGATATAGTTAAATAAATAAAAAAATTCAAAATAAAACTAACAAGTTTTGATTACTTAATTTAAAAGATAAAAATAATAGAGATAAGAAAAAGAGTAACATATATGATAATATATTTGTTTTAGAAAAAAAGTATAGAAGTTTCTTGAATTAAGAAGAGGCGTAGAAGCTATCTTTAGGTTATAATGGGAGAATTCCACACCCATCAACATGCAAACAAATGCGGTTATTATTAAAGAAAAGAAAACAAAACCCACATTTACACGGAACTTTCTCGACATAAGATGTAACGCAGTACCTTCTCGCCCCTTCCTTTCTATTCTTTCTCCAAACTTTCTTTCTCTTTCTCCCTCATCCTTATATTTCCAACAGAACCTTCTAGAACTACCATAATATCAATCTCTCCCCTCTCTCACGGCGCCTCAACACCATTCATCTCCGCCTCCTCCTCCATGGCTCCGCCGCCTCCGGTGGAACACAACGCCGACTCCACCACCACCGTCTCTGCCACCATAGAATCTCAGAGATCCATTCCCACGCCGTTTCTCACCAAAACCTTTCAACTCGTCGACGACCAATCCATCGACGACGTTATCTCTTGGAACGACGATGGATCAACGTTCATCGTTTGGAACCCCACCGTCTTCGCTAGAGACTTGCTTCCTAAATATTTTAAACACAACAATTTCTCCAGCTTCGTTCGCCAACTCAACACTTACGTAATTCATCCAACTCTCTCATCTCAATCACTCAATCACCGCGTTATATATTTTCCTATTTTTTGTTACTGCTCATATTGCTTCGGTTTTTTATGTTTCTTGATTTTTTTTTTTTCTGATCTTTTTCGTTTTTGCCTGATTTGCAGGGATTCAGGAAGGTCGTACCTGATCGGTGGGAATTCTCGAACGAGTATTTCCGCCGAGGCGAGAAGCGGCTTCTGTGCGAAATCCAACGGCGGAAAATTTCGTCGGCGGCGCCGTCTTCGACGGTGCCGGCGACGATTGCTCTTCCGTCGCCGATGCCGTTGACTGCGATTCCGATCATTTCGCCGTCGAACTCCGGCGAGGAGCAGGTGATATCGTCGAACTCGTCGCCGTCGCGCGCGCCGGCGGAGCTCCTCGACGAGAACGAGAGGCTGAGGAAAGAGAACGTTCAGCTAACGAAAGAGCTCGCGGAGATGAGATCGCTCTGCAACAATATCTATACACTCATGTCGAATTACGCAAACGCCAACGGAAACGCAAACGGAAACTGTAACGGTAACGGAAGTTACCAAACGGACGGCGGTGCCGGTGGCGCACAGGTGAGTAGGGAGTCCGGAATGACGGCGGTGAAGCCGCTCGAATTGTTGCCGGCGAAACGAAGCTCCGGCGAGGACGCGGCGGAGACAGCCGCGGAGGAGATTAATCCGAAGCTGTTTGGCGTGGCGATTGGAGCGAAGCGCGCGAGGGAGGGAGGTGGAAGTGGTGGAGATTGTGGAAGGGAGGAAGATACCCTGCTGCGTCTGCATCACCCAGGTTCTGTAGATGTGAAACCTGAGCCGTTGGATTGCCCGAACAATAGCGAGAATCAAGACACGCCTTGGTTGAGTCAGTGTCACATGGCAAATCAGAAGGTGTGTAACTGACACGCGACTATGGTTAGCTGAAGGAACATTTTAGATTAGATAGGTAATGGTGTAGGGAATCTGAGACCTGGCACGCGGAGACGCACGTGAGAGAGTGTCACCTGCATCGTTTAACCGTTTGGGACCGATTCCCAGAAGGTTCTCAGGAAACTAAACTTTGTAGTCTTTTTTTTTTTTCTTCTCTCTCTTTACATTAATTGAATATGGATTGTAGATTTGCATTTGAGGTTAGTGATGAAGATTTCATTTAGCCCTATAAATTATTTTACTTCCCAGTGTCAAAATTCTTCCTCATGTGAATATATTACTCAATTCGATTATGCAAATTTGTACTTTTTTTGGTATTTTTCTCCTCTCAATCTTTAATTTTCAACTTAGTTTTATGAATATCATTATGACTACCTTACAAAAAAGATTAATCTGAAATTGTCTCTTATTTTCTTGTGGAAGATACTTTTTGAACACTAAAACAAAAGGATAGGGTTATTGTTTCTATTTTTTTGGCATGGAATGTTTCTGCAATCTTTCTTTTTCTTTTCAAAAATATTTATTTCTATCTTGTCATAATTGGTATCATAACCAGATAGATTCGTCTGATTGGTAAACATTCAGTTTTCGAGTAAACTTCATTTTGGTTTAGGTAGTAAATTAGTCACTGTTTGATCATTAAATTCACAAAAACTCTTTCTTTTTTTTAACTGAATCTTTTAATGAATCGGGTAAAAATAGGTAAACTGGTCAGAAACTGAAAAAATTTAAATAAAATTACTAAAAATCAGTTCAAGGCAGGTGCACAGAACTTTTTAGTTTTTATTTCTTAAAAATAAGCTTGTTATTTTGTAAAAATATTATTATGTGTAACTGAGGTTTAAATTTAAATATTTTATATTATTTATTTATTTATTAATATTATCTTTTAATACCAACCCGTTATTCACATTAATTAATATTTTCATGTGTTTGATTAAACTGAAACTGAGTCTGTGAAGTGAACATATAAAAGAAGTTAAAGAATAGTTAAATTAGGTTGGAAAACGTGCAGAATTAATAGGGGATTGAAAGAAAGAAGAAGATTCCTAGCCACAATTGTTGAAAACCTTGTGTGCTTTGGTAAGAGAAAAGAAGTAAATGAGATAACTTTCATTTTTGTGGGATAAGAATTGAATTACAGAGAAAAAAAAAATATAAAGAATATTTAAGTGGAAAACTTTCTAGTTTTTCTATTTTCTACCTTCATAAAAAATAGGAATTAATCAAATTTAGTGATTTTTAATTATCAAATAATACATATTTATTGTGAAATATTTATTCTTCTTTATAAAAATAGAAGATTGAAGAGATTAATTCTAAAAATTAAAATTACTTGTATAAAAAAATATTTTAATAATAATTTTTGTTGAACAATCTTCTTTAGTTTGAATTCAACTTTTTAATTAATCATATAAAAATTCAAAAATCACATTTTTTTTAGAGAAAAATAATATAATACTGTGGATCTCACAGATTTTCATAATTTAATCTTTTTACATTTTTTTCTCCAAAAAAAACAATGAATTGACTTATATCTTGCCCAAATTCATCTCTCTTAAATCACAGACACCTAAATTACTGAAATCAAATAAAGTGTTAATGTAATTAAGTTTATGGTTGACATTAATTTACATGTTTTAATCATGTTTAATACTAAATAAATTTATCTGATTTTGAAACAAATGAACTTTAAAATGGAGGAAAGAAAGAAAAGAGCGATAAAAGGAGGATAAACAAAGTTTGACTAAATTATTCTTCAACCAAGTCGTTTATAATGATTTGAAAAATTGTGAAAAGTAAAAAAAAAATGTTTTAATGAAGAGAATTTTGTAAATATTAATACTGAATTAATTTTAATAAAAAAATAATTATTTTACTTATTTATATATATATATATATATAAATATAAATATATATATATATATATATATATAAATCATTACAGTAAGTGTATTTTTGTTTTAATTTATTCCAAAAAAAAATCGAAAACAAAGTTTATGAAATTGGTCCACTATTACTGGAACATATTTTATATATTTTTGGATTATTTTTCCTTTAAAAAGGATAAACATTTTTGTATGGGAGTTTATGAAAACCTTTTTCTTTAATTTATCAAGAATTATAAAACTTTTTTTTTATTTTATCTATAATTTTAATTTTTATGTTGTCAACAATATCTCTTTTATTATTGAAAAACATGATTGACCAATAGTCTCTTATCTTAAATATATTCTTTTCATCTAATATGAAACATTATTTTAAAAGAAAAATCTATCAACAACATATTAAACTATTATTAAACAATAGTGTAAAAATACTTCATGAAAAAAGAGAAAAAAAAAAACTGTATGCAGTAACAGAGTAAATAGTTTTACACCATTGGTAAGTTACAATTAAAGTCATGTTTTATTCATGCAAGTGTTGTTTACTAAAAAGAAAAATAAAAGTGCAGTGATAAGTGGAAGGAAGTTGAATGATTGAAGGGAAGAAAAGAGAAGATGATAAAAATGGAACTTTATGGGGTTTTCCAAAAAGCTTGAGAAGATTATGATTACTAAATTAAAAATAGGATTGAAATTTGAAAGAGCACCAAAACACTTTTTTCTGTTCTCTTTTACAAAAGAGAGGGTCTAATTGAAGATCTTTTGAATAAAAAATGGCCATCATTTTCATTGAATACACTCACAGGCTTCTCTAGAAGGAAGACAATCTTCTCCAGAAGATTGAAGATTTAGAAATTTGGAATACATAACGTGTAAAAATTCTATCACACTCAGCTGCAATTCTTGACCTAATAATTCTTCCATCTTCCATTGTATTCATCAACTTTATTTATATATATATATATATATATATATATATATATGAAAAATATTAAATATACATTTATTTTTTTTATGTTTATTTGAGAAAATCTCATATCGACTAAAAATAAAATCGGATTATGATATATAAGTAAAGGGCAACTTCACTTTTTAAACTGATTTTGAAATGAATTAAATACCATAATTATTTTTTATTATTTATTTTATATTTATATTACTTTTCATAAATATAATTAGTATAATAAAAAATTTATTTTTCTTATATTTAATTTTATTAAACTTTTTCATTCCATATATACTAAACACAAATATAATAAAAACATGTTACGAGATGTCATATAAATTTATTTAAAATACAAGTATTTATTATTTATATCTATCTATGTTCTTTAAGAATTTTAATATTGATTAATAACTAATACTTATTAATAATCAATAATTACTAATAATTAATAGTTAGGCTTTTGGGCCTAGTGTATGTCAAGGCCCATTCAAGTCCAGGCCCATCCAAGGAAGATAACTTAGGTCCTCCAAACTTACTCCAACCTCCAAAACCTACTCTTAAAATGTTTCTTACATTTTGTTTATTGGGATGGAAACAAGTCAAGTTGAATTCACTAACAAATAAATTATTTGAATTTAATCTATTCATTAAATGAGTTTAAAAGTTTGAATTTTATTTATTTAAAAAAAATAAAGTTTGAATTTATTTTGTTTAATTTATTTGAAACTTAGTTATTTTTTCTTTTCTGATTTTTTTTTTTAACTTCTCAATTTACTATTTAATAATATTTTAATATTGGATAATAACCATGTGAGATTTATGTAATTTTAATTTCTCTTTCCTTCTACATATATAAGGTTTAGGTCCTAAACTGTTATATTAATGATGTTTAAATGTGAACTTAATTCATTTGAATAATTAAATATAATTTTAAATTTGAGTTTGTTTGTTTGTTTATTTAAATAAATAAATAAATTTAATTGAATAATTAACTAGTTTTCCTCAAATTAATAATTTATGAATGTATAACAGTCATTAATAATCTCAATCCATATTCCTATTGTGGATCTATTGAATGTCATGCTTTACCTTTTTTGTTTAGTTTTATTTTTGGGTAGAAATTATTAAAAACAAAAATCTTCAAAATTTATGATATTAAAAACGAAAACATGTCAAATAAATAATTTTCTTGTCATTTTAATGATCTAGATGAAATAATCCATGTAACATGACCCACTTAAGGAGCTAGTTAAAACTCAAATCAAATAAATCTATTATATGAAAACCAGTCAATTTTGTTTTCTATTATACTATAAACACAAACACAAAGTATCATATTTTATCCAATTAAAGTCTATTAAAAATCTTATATTCATTTAAAAATAGATTAAATTATACTATATTAATATTCATTTTCGAAATCGATTTTAAGGTGAATTAGACCCATAATCACTTTCTATATAGTATAAGAATTTATTCTAATAAATTTGTTAACCCTATTAGATTATCTGTTATCGGATTATTGTTATTGAACCACTTATATATTAATTATAAAAATAAATATAAATTTTATCTTTTAAATCGATTTTGATAATGAATTAGACCAATAATATTTTCTACGTGTATTTATGAATATTAATTATTATGATGAGTACATAGTAATAAAGGTGTATTTCTGAAGCTACAAAGTAAAAAGATAAACTGCATATGAATTGTTGCTGAGGAATTGATAAACGTGAATTGTTTGAGAATTCTTCCTTCACATATTCATGAAACAATCTTAAGTATCTAACATGCTGCACCGGCCTATGAACCCTAGTTGAATTTCATCCTCTTGTGCATTAATTATATGACGACAATTGTTAGAGTCCACACGAATTAATGTTCCAAAACTTAAAAGAATATAAAACGAAAATATCTTTATAATTATTAATGTTTTTATTATATTTATAAATATCAAGGATTCTAAGTATTCTAATACAACTTTTTGATATTTTTTTATGATGTCTATTTTTTATAAATATTTTGAACCATGAAAAAATGTATTTATTATTATAATTCGATGCTTAAGTTAATAAAATAGTAATTATTTATTTATAATATTGTTTATAACATAAATTCGAATTATAATATTCATCATCCACGAATTCGAGGGAAAAATTTGCAGAATGTCTACTTTTTCATCCTTCATTATTTAATAAATATCTTAATTTGGAAGTCACTTAAGTAATAGAGGATCATCTATTATTTCATGTGACTCATATGTTCACTTATTATTTCTTATTGTAAATTAAGAAAATCTAATTACACAATGATAATACATAATTTTGAACAATTATCTATTTAACATTTTGTATTTTGAAAAAAATCACAAATTTAACATTTTAAAATATCATTTTCTCTTATTTTTAATTAAATTGTAGTCTAAATTTAATTAAATTATTTTTTGTTTAGTTTATCTGATTCATTGTCTAAATGAACTTGCACTATATTGATTCATAAATTGTAAGTTAAAAAATTATTTTATATATGGATCTTAATGACATGGAAATTATAAAAAGTTTTGAAAATACAATTTTCTTATTGATTGACTCTAAAGTGGCATTGTAAGTCCATCAAGAAATTTTGTTGGGCCATGCACAGAATTCACGCCCATTAACGACAACCTTTTCTTTATTTTCTTTTTTATATTTTCTATTTTTATTTTATTTATTAACTGATTTGGATAACATGTTTAAAGTGGATAATGTTTGTCATATCAATTTTTTTTTTTTGTGATTTAATCCAATTTAATTTAATCTCTTACATATTTAATGATAATTTTTAAATTAGATAATGATTACCTTTTGTTCACTTACTAGGCAACTAGTCCCTTTTCTTCTTCTAATTAGAAGAACAATGCCCTTTATAAAAGAAATTAAAGGAAAATTTTAAGGACTATTTCTGAAAAGAAATAATTTATCATCAAATATAATAATTAACAGCATTAAAAATCTTAAACACATAATATAAATATTTTTCTAACATAATTTATTTGATAATATTATTCAATGATACAAATGAAGCGCGTTACGAAGGAAGTGAAAACAAATATATAAATAAAAGAAAATAATAAATATATAACTTTAAAATAGTATATATATATATATTTAATAATACTATTTTTTTAATATATAATTTTTATAATATGAATTTTATTAAAAAAATATTAAATATATACTTAAAAAGGTATTGGATTGCTCTCTTTTTTTTTTAAAGAAAGAAAAAGGTAGATTCAGAAGACACGAGTGTTCTGAAATGCGAAGCTACGTGTCAAGTGTGGGAAGGTTCATTTCTCGCATTTCACTCTTCAAATTCCAATTCTCTTTGTCCTCTATATACTTTTTTTAATTTTAAAAATATTTTTTAAACCTTTATTTATTTAGTTGTGAAGAAATAAATAAAAGGAATTAAAAAATAAGTGAAAATAAAATTATTTGATTAAATAAAGAAAAATGATAAATATTAAAAAATTACATAAGAGTCCTGGAATTTTTTTTTTGAGAATGGAGGAGACAAAAAGATATTTTAGTTTTATACTTTTTATTATTCATGTTCTATCTTGCATATAGAATTAGGGTGTTCATGCATTTATACCAATCTAATTAATTCAAAAATTAAACAAAATTAAATTATTTAGATTTCTGATATCTTAGATTTAAATTAAATCAAACTAATTAAATTTAACGATAATATTTTTATATAAATTTTGTAATATATGACTTCAAAATAAATTAATAATTAATCACGTACAGTAGTTTATGGGAGAAGAATATAATAATTTTTATTAATTTTTTTTATTTTCCTAATTTTTAAATAAAATAAATTTATATATTATTAAAAGTAAATTTTAAATTTAATTTAATTTTATAAAATTGGTTTATAAAATAATATTTGTACCATCTATTATATTAAAGTCTTTTAACTTAAACGTGAAATTAAATAATTATGAGTAGTTCAATATTGGAGTGATTGAATAAAGAGTGACCCAATAAATTTAATAAGCTTGTTATAATATACTTTAATACTATGTTAAAAATGAATTTAATTCAATTCAATTATGTAAAATTAATTTATGAGATGAATTTATAAAATGAGATTTACACGCACCTAATATACGTACCTAATATACTTAAAATTGATCTTACATAAAAATTATATCGAGATTGATCTTATTTACAGAGAAAGTTATCTCTGAAAATTGATCACATGTTTGAAATGTGGATAGAGTCATTTCATGTGTCCTTGGGAAAGAGACTGAACAATATAATGAAAAAATATATATATTAGCAGAGAAATAGAAAACTGAAAATATGATAAATTATTAGTAGTGGTTAATGAATTTTTGTTGGTGTTCGTTTGTGCTTATTCCTTTTTCTTTTTCTTTCCGTCTTCTTCTTAGTGTTTCGGAAGAAGTGGGGAAAAGAATATAACCCATTAATTTCTGATAAAAAATTTCTTCTTAGCATCTCTATTTATGGAAATAAAATTCTATAATTTTATATGATAATAATGCAAATTATTCTTACACGTCTCTCTTATTTATTATTATCATTTGCTTCTCCTTCGTTTTTATTTCATTCCATAAATATTTATCCGATAATATTAAAATTTAGACGAGAAGAAACGTTAAAGAAAATTTATAAGGCTCTTAAGATTAATAAAAATAAAATAAAAAATCTAAAAAGTATAAGATAAAATAAATATATAAATATGATAATATTATAAAGATTAAATTATTTTTAATTAATAATTATTTTATATAATCTGACATCTTTTTAAAATTTATGCGAAGTAAGATTTAATAAAAAATAAATGATAACAAAATGTTTATTAATAAAAAATAAAATATTTAATAAAGTAAGATTTTATAAATAAAAGTAAGTTGAATAAATAAATGATAATGTAATAATTTTATAATGATATTGAATAAAATAATAATTAATTTTAATATATTTCATATATTTATAAGAGATTAAATTGTAAATAATTTAAATAATATTTTTATTATCATAATTATGTAAAAAAAATATCAATGCAACTAAATTATTTAAGTAGTTTGAGTTAATATAATATTTAATTTTAATAGAAAAATGAAAAATAATATATTATTTCTTCCTTTTGTAAGAGATAAAAATTTCTAAAAAGAATAGAAAATCTTATAATAAGGTGATTAACCTATCAGTATTAGAATAAATATAAAATTATGGGAAGATGATGTGGAAAAAAAGATTTTGAAATTGAATACTACAAATACTAATAAGAATAACTTTCCAATGAAAAATATTAAGATAAATAATTATAAAATATATTAGATATGAGAAATATTAAGATAAATAATTATAAAATATACTAGAATAAACAATGACAATATACATATAGTGAGAGAAAAAGTACAACTTTAATTTCTAAAAAATAATGAAGAGAACTTAAATTATTTATTCAAATTATTATGTTAACTATAATTTTAATTCTATAATATCATCTCATCGTCTTTAATGATTATCTTGTCAAGAAAAAATAATATAATAAATCTTTTAATGAATCGGACAAAGTTTTTTTTATATAATGTAAACTATATTATTGAGAAAATCTTTTATTCAAAAATAGTGATTTGTTTTACTAAAAAAATTACATAATAAATAAAATCATGTCAAATTATAAATAAGATCACAAAACATTAATCAAATTATATAATAAAACATAATAAAAAAAACCACATAACTAGGTTGAATAGTAAACATAAAAATTGTATTGTGTTATAACAATTTCAAATCGATCATATCATAATAACACTAAAAAAACTAGAGAAAGAAAAAAAATATAAAAAATAATAAAATATAAATATAATAATGAAATAATATTATATATAGAATAATTAATATAAATTTCTTGAACTTAATTACTAATCTTGAATTTTAAAATATTAAATATATAATTATTTTAAATATTTATAATTTTATAATATATATAAAGGAAGATTTAATTATTTTAAAACTAAATATATTAATTCTTATCACTCTATTATTAAGAAAAAAAATCTTAAACTCTTAGATAATTTATATTTATATATATATATATATATATATAATTTCAACTTTTATATGCTATAATTTTATTTATGCATGTGACTTATTTATTATTTTTTTTAATTTCGAAAATTAACAAATTAATTATTAGGGACAAATTATTTATTTTGTTAAGAATTTTTTCTCTCAGATGATATTTAAATCACTTCTAATTCTTTATATTAATTATTTTGTCTTAAATCTAGTTATTGCATTTTTTAATTAATTCTTTATGATTTTCAAAGTAGATTTTTGAATTCTTTCTAAATTTAAGATACTTACTTTTTTCAGTTAAATTCACTACACACATTTTTCTTATAACTTATGATTTTAAATTCTTTCGAAACTAAAAGAAAATGCATACAATATACACAGAATAATTATTAGTCACCTTTACATAATACATGAATGAAAAATCACTTTCTAATTTGTTCCCTCTTACTCTTGAGAATTCGCAGAATATGTAATAGCCAAAGATAAAATAATTAATTTTTTATTGAATCTTAACAATCTCTTTTAACCTGAACCGGCCACCTGTTAGACATGAATCTGGAAAAATTGATTCTACTCAAACAATTGACATGTCTATTCATCAATTACTATGACACAAGAATTTGCATAATTGACTTGATGCCAAAGCTTACACACTCATAGCATCTATAGTATTTTATTCTTATAATCTTAAAAGTTTCATTGGAATTGCAATAATATGTTTAATAATGTCATACATATGATTTTGGAGAAACTATCTTAAAAGAATTAACTAAAACACTTAGAATTAATAATCCATTCATGTTTCAAAATATAAGAAAAGTTAATTTTATTTGGATGCTTAATAAAGACCTCATTCAAGCATAATTTTGTTAATTAAACAAATTAAGGTGTTAATAATCAAATCGATCTAAAGAAAAAACTGAAAATCGATTCAAAAAACTAAAAATCGATCCAAAAAACTATAAATCGATTAAAATCGCAACTTTTTGGATTATTTTAGATTTTTTTTTTCAAAATCATATGATTTGGTTCGGTTTGCAGTTTGATATTTTAAAACCGAACCGAACCGAACCAAACCGCAATTATTAAATAATATTATATTTATTTTTAATTTTATTTTGCAAAGAAAATCTACTGTTGTCTGTTACAACTTTCATTTTGTTAGATTTGTTAGACGCATTTTGTTATATGCATTTTAGGATTCTTTACTTGAAACTCCCTTACTCTAATTTCATTATCTCTCATCATTAACTCTTATTCAAATTCATCTTCACCACACCATTTCCTACTAAGATCATTTATAAACTAATACTGTAACCATATGAAATCTAATATGTTATATTTTTATTAATTTATTATTTAAAAAGATAAAAATAGTCAATTATTAATAAAAAATTAAAATTAAAAATTAAAAAAAAAATCGCAAAAACCGATCAAAACCAAATTGTTAAAATTGATTTCAATTAATTTAGATTTTTTTTTCTTTCAAACCGAACCAAACCGAATCGTTGATTCAGATATATTTTAACGAAAAATCGAATCAAACCGTACCGCAAACACACCTACAACAAATAATTCAATTAGTAATTATTTTAAATATACTTTCTAAAAGTATCAGTACACTAATTAAATTCTAAAAACAAACATGAACATGCATGCATATGGTCATAAAACATTCTTTTCCAAATTTATTAGTGGTGGAAATAAAAATACAGATAAAGTCTCTTTAATCTGAACCAAAAATATATGTTTTGTTGACGGTCTCAATGTGTGAAAAAGTAGTATATATGAATAAGGAATATATATAATCTTTATTGTACAAATTAGGGTTTTAGCATTAAGTTAAACACAAACCCTAATTGTATGAAAAGTGACTTTATATATACAACTATCATCAAGCCTTCAAATTAGAGAGAAAAACGACAGAACTGATAATCATGTCTTCATCACCATTTTACTTAGGTCATTATACGCCAATGGTAACAATCCAACTCGAAGAAGAAAAATATGGCAACTGGGTAGGATCCATGAGAATGGCTCTACGTGGGAAGACAGAGCTTGGTTCCATGGATTGTAGATAAAGGTTCTAGAGTTTCAGATTGAGAGAAAGTGGATGGATTCCATGGTGAGTAACTTACATATGCTAGATGCATTTAACACGTATCCAATTTGAGGGAAAGTGTTGAGAGTGATTAGTTTGTCTTTTATATGATCTTGGTTTATCTTATACTTCAGTTTTATCCTTTTGATAACATTCTATTTCTACATATATGCGTAATAATAAAGACTCCATGTACAACCCTATCTTTTCTATATTTAGCAAAATTATTCTCTTCAAATGGAAAAGAATCGTAAATTTAGAACAATTTTTTTTTACCAAACATTAATATTACCTTTTTTTTTTTAAAACCAATTCTACTTTATACATTATGAGTGTTAGAATTAGCATCTTCACAAGTCCCATTAACGTGGAAGCTACGTGTTATTTGTATGGAAAACGTCCATTTTTTCTTGTCTAAACATGAGTCCAAACTCTGCGCAGTAAATTTTGAAAATGGAAAGTTACCAAACCCAAAAAGCAACATGCCAAATGTGATTAATTCAGAAAACCCTTTAGCCGTAATAAATGTTTCATCATCCCAAATAAAATCTCATTATAATAATCAAGCAGTGTAAAGGTCATGTCATGCGTGGCTGCCTAACATGGTATTACAACGTGTTCACTTTACTGTATTTGCAATGTGATTGGTAAGGTTGTTTTATATGCCCCTTTATCTCTTTCAACAAAATATATATATATATATATATATATATATATATATATATATATATATTTGAAAAATAAAGGGACAACAGGTGTTGTCTCAAAGTTGTCGTAAGAAATCATTGCTCAAAGGGAAATGGATCTTAACTGATGAAAATGACTTTGCTTTATATTAATTAGAGCATTATTTCTGAGCAAAGTTGTGACAGTTAGATCTTGCTTCTTCGTTGAATTTAAAACACAAATCCTAAACTTGATAAGATTTCATTTTCATTGGTATGAGAAATCATGTGCATGAAATTCAGCACCTTATCAGAAAGTTGAATTCTCATTCGCCAAAGATATTATAATGTAGTGGGACAAATAGTACAAATTCTTCATTCTCGTTTAGCAAATACATTAAGGACACATAGTAGATTCTACCGTTTATGAGACATAAAAATTGATGTATAGAATACAACATCAAGCTGTTCAGAGTGATCACTTGGGATAAATAAATGTAGCATATGATCAGTCTCGCTGGCGTGTTCCCTTAACAATTTTGAAGAACCAAAATTGCTTACTTAAAAAGGGTGTCATTTCCTAAAATAGACAAGCTTGTGTGGAATCTCTCTTTATGCTTCTAATCCAAGCCAAGCTCATGATTTATTTCCCTTTGAAAATCCTTTTGGAGCCTATAAAATGCCTTCAAAATCTCTCACTTCTCATGTACCCTCATACACAAAGTTGTAGAGCATATTTTTTCATCTTTATCCCTTCTCTTTGCAATTTCATTCCAATTCATTCATTTCTAGGCTCATGGAACCACTTTCTGTGGGAAGAGTGATAGGAGAAGTGGTTGACGTTTTCAGCCCAAGTGTGAGAATGAATGTGACATATTCCACCAAACAAGTTGCTAATGGTCACGAGTTAATGCCTTCTATTATTATGGCCAAGCCACGCGTGGAGATTGGTGGTGATGATTTGAGAACTGCTTATACCTTGGTAAAATGATTACTCATTCACCCTAGCTCTGTGTTTGAACATATATATGTCTGTATTAGTACTAACAGGGTATATGTGTCCACTCTTATTCCTCAATTATCAAATGGAACATTTTAGATCATGACAGACCCAGATGCTCCCAGTCCTAGTGATCCATATCTAAGGGAACATCTTCACTGGTTTGTATAATCGAACTCTCAATAGTATTTGTCTATATTCATTGTACTAATTCCCTCATTAACTTGGTGACAATTTGCCAGGATGGTTACAGATATCCCTGGCACCACAGATGTCTCTTTTGGTTTGTCTCTCTCTTACCCCACAATGTTGATTCTTATTATTATCTATATTTCTTAATCAACGGATAATGCTTATTATACTACATATACTTTTACCACTATGTAATATATATGTCAAGTCGAATAACAAAAATAAAAAGAATATCATTTTTAAAGATGCTTATAAAAAAGTACAGTTTGTTAACATAGGGGACTAATATTCTTACAGGAAAAGAGATTATGGGCTATGAGAGTCCAAAGCCAGTGATAGGAATCCACAGATATGTGTTCATCTTGTTCAAGCAGAGAGGAAGACAAACAGTGAGACCTCCATCTTCAAGAGACCATTTCAACACAAGGAGGTTCTCGGAAGAGAATGGCCTCGGCCTACCAGTTGCTGCAGTTTACTTCAATGCTCAAAGAGAGACTGCAGCAAGGAGGAGGTGACTCCAGAAGAAGAACAAAAATTGGGTTGCACTAAATAATGTTTCAACCTTAATTATCTCATAATGAGATTTGTTTCCTTTGGTTTTCTTAGGGTTTGGCATGGTTGAATAATAAGGATAAGTTGTTTGATCAAATCTCTTCCACTCTTCAGTTTTTCTTTTTCAGTTTTCTTTTGGAATCCACAAGGAAACTGAGAGGTAGGTGGTGTTTAAAAGGTAGTAGATATTCTTGATGTACTTTGTACTTATAGCTATTATAGGTTATATGAGAAGTTGGGGACCAAACTAGTGTTATATTTCTTTTAAGGATCTATGATTTCTGATAGGAAAGAACATAGCTCTACCAGATCTGTGTGGCTTTCTAGTAGGTGCCTGGAGTGTAATGATATGATATGTGTTATGATATAATGAGAAGAAGGAGAACATGTTATCTGCAAAACTGTTACTGTCTAACATTTTTAGTGATATATCTCTATCATTTCAATTTCTTTACCTTTGAAACGAGTATTGCTGTCACATGCATGTCTATGACTTTTTTTTCTGGGGGGGTTGAATGCATATCATCAATGGTACAGAACAAGTGCTTCACATAACACTTGGTGTGTGTATGGTACAAACCCCTTAAAATAGTTCATTAAGCAATAATCTATATCTGTTGTAGACAATAATGAAGTTAAGCCTAGGCTTCAAATTTAATGACTTTTATTTCAGTGAAGTTGTTATATTAAAAAACTTGACACAAAAATGTGGTCTAAAATACAAAAAGGACAAGAGGTGGTGTATATGAAGTTGAAGCTTATAATCTTTTATAACTGTCGCTTTCTATTAGTATTAATTTTTCTTTTGTAATTACCACGGCCTAATGTTATATTTGTTAACATATAATTTATAATAATCAAATAATACGTTGTGAACTGTTGGAAAAATTTCACATTAACTGAAAATAAGATCAAAATAAGTTAGGTACTAATAATCACTTTTTTAACCATCAATTTAAAAAAACTTACATATATTTAAAGATGTATTTTATACAAATTAAATTTAGATTACTTTACACAAACTTAGTAGTATGTTGTCAACTGAACTATACTTGTTAGGTTACACCTTACCAATAATATAGCATTATAAATCAGCTTAACGTGTTAGGCTACTACAAAGATGATATCTCAGCAAGAAATAACTAACATGAAACTTAACATTCATTTGATTATAGTAGCATTATCATTCTAATTCTTTTGAATTATCTATGACTAAATATTATCATGAGAAACATATCTAGAAACGAAGCATTGACTATCATTGCTCAATTATTTTGGTGGCGTCCCATGCTTCCACGCATTCTCTGAAAAGTGTGGCATGGTTATGCATATTCTATGCAAAACCATGGAAGAAAGAAACAAAAGCTTGGTAAGAGACAAGACATTCAACACAGCAAACAAAACAATAATTGCCCTCATAAAGAGAGGGTGCGTGTCGGGTTCTCTATGGATGGAGACTCAAACGTGGCAGCATGTCATTAGTTGGATGTGACTGCCATCTACGTGAAAGAAGGGCAAGTTTCCAATCTCACAGAATTTCTCTGCATTTTCATTCGCATCATTGACTTCATAACTCATTCTAGTGGGGCCATTAACAGTGATGGTAATGATAACATGAAGGGTAGTAGCCACACAACAAAACATGTTTTACCTCGCTAAGTGGTAACACGTTTCGAACTCATGCTAAAAGCAAAGTCATTTACTCCAAAGAATAGACTATGGTCTTTTCTTTTAGCCTCTGTTTCAATGTGGTAACCAGAAGTGAGGGTGTGAAAAAAATGAAGAGTGAAAGAGATTAAAGTAGAAAGTGGGGTTATGCAGATAGCTACATCATCCATTTTGGAAGAATTGAAATTGGAAGAGTGTATAATGCATATGGAGAAAAGGGAGGAGTAGGCATTGAAGAAAAAGTATGAGGAGTGCAGTGGTGACACTATTTTCATCAAAACAAAATCTATAAATATAACTGATTAAGGTCAAACAACTGCATAATCTAATTTCTCTATAAATATAATGAATTGGTCACGTTTGCAGTGGCTTTCACTGTTGAGAAGAAAATAGATATGATACTACGGTTAGGTAACAAATAGAATAAACTAACAATCATATAAATGAATACGACTTTATTTTTTATTCAAAATTTTAACACTACGAGTTTGTATGTCTTTTTTTTTTTTTATGTTATTCAACATTTTTATTTATACTTAATGTAAGATTTCAACTCACCTTAAATTTCAACACCAACCATCCATTCCTCCAAATGAGTACAAATCAGTCCAATCAAATCCAAGTAATCAACAATGTGTTAAAGAAAGTGATAGGAAAATGAGTAAAAATATATATTTTTTATTTAATAATAAAGAAAGTAATCAAGAAATATGTTAATTTTCATCGAGGTTCACATATTTTACTTTCCACTTCACATATGAGAGAGAAAAATAGAAAATATAAAGAAAATGGGTATTTTATTATTTTATTTTAATTTATTATTTTTAAAAATGATTTTTTTTTTTAATTTTCATGCTACTTTCTAATTAAATGAAAAATAGATTTTTACTCTATTTTGTTTTTCTAATATTTTCCTTCACTTTTCTTCCTTCCAATAGAATATAGAATAAATTAGCTTAATTTAAGCAAAGCTGGATTGAATAAGTAGCTGAATTAAATAGCTATTGAATAAAAACCTAAAAAAAAATTAACAAATGTTTATAAAATAAAGTAATAAAATAATTTGTTTTATAAATTGAAATTAATTTATATACTTAACGTTTATTATATAAAAAAATCATCTAACTTCTTTTATTGTTTGTTTGGTTCAGCTAAGAAAAAAACACCATAATTTAAAGGTATTGTCTGGATATAGTCTAGATAGGATAAGCCATAGGACACAGGGCCACAAGGAGTTCAAAAATAAAAAATATTTATGATTGTGTAATAATTTTTAATTTTATTTTATTATTATAAATAAACTGAATTGTTGTATTATTTTATTTTATTTATTCAAATTAAAATATGTCCTTTGATTAAAAGTATTTTTTTTTTTTTACAATTAATTTTCAATTAATGAATATGTTGTTCCACCTGCGTTCTCCAAATATCCTGGCGCCGCCGCCGGAAACCGCCTTCAGCGACAGCAGACAGTGGTTGACGACGAGAGACAGAAAAAAAGAGGTTTGAAAGGTACACTGTAATCATGTTGAGGTTGAATCTAAAATAATGATATTTAATTGACTAGGGTCCACTTTAGATTATTTTTTAATATAGATACTAAATTATAATTTTAAAATTAGGATAAAATATCTTGTTGTCTCTCAACTTATTATTTTGAAATATTAGTTTTAGTTCCTATAAAAAAAATTATTATGTTTTTAATGTAATTTTAGTCCTTTTTTAGCTACTTAAAAACATGTTCTAGGTAAATATAGAGACTAAAACATTAAATATTTATAGAGTAAATTAATATTCTACAATATTTTTGAGAAAAAAATATATTTTACCTTTAAAATCATTAGGAGAAAAAAGAATGAAAGAGAATAAAATTATTTTCTTTATAAATTAGAATTATTTAATAAATAAATTAAATAAAAAATTTTAAAATAAAATTATAATTAATAATTTTTACAAATTAATCCATGTATAAACTAATTTTAATTTATCAAGAAGCTAATTTTTTTCTCTTAAAAATAATTAATTATGAAGAATATTGAAAAAAAAAAAAAAATCCTCTGTTGTTCCTAGATGATAAGATGAAATCTTTCCTTCATAAAAAGTATTTATTTCTAAATTGGAGAAAAAAAGTTTTCATAAATTTAGAATACACTAATATATTTTCTTTTCATTTTCTTTTATGAGAATATTAAAATTTTCCTACTACTAGCCTCACATCATAATTTATAGCAATATCCAAAATAGCATGAACAATATTAAAACTTTGAACCACTTTATTAGATTATTGTAAAACTTTTTGTTTAAGTATTTAAAAAAATTATGAATAATTTATAAATTATTTTTAGTTTAAAAAATCTTCAGAATATCTTGTGAAAATAACTTAATATAAATGAAAATAATCTAAGGTTATTTATTTTCTTTTCTATTCCATTCTCAGAGCAACGTAAACAAAAGAAATCATGCAGGGACAAAATATGTTGAACAAGTAATTCAGCATATAGCATCAGTGTTGATACGAGAAACATTTTCCAGTTCACAAAAAGGGCTATTACAAATGCAGCAACAAGCTGTTACAGTAATCAAACTTGTTCTTGAAAACCTATAAAAATAAATGACAAACAAAATATACTACACAAACAAATCTGAGACATGCCAAAACAGAAAGGTATTCTTTCTTCTTTCTCTTCTTTTGAAAGAACATCTTGGTTTCCTATGATAAAAATGAAATCCAATTGAATTGCAATAACAACCAGCTCATACTAATTTTACTAAAGCTTTCTAAATATTATAACTGGGTACTAAAATGGTGGTAGGATGCTGATATGCAAGATTATCTATCACTCTCACATATAGATCCACTGGGTTTCACCAGATGAGGCTGGTTAATAAGATATACTATAGACTCCTTTATTGATCTAAGATTGTATGAAGTATCCACAAAATAAGAATGGCCATGCACCAACCTATTGGGTCAAGCATTTATTTCTGAATTGCATTGATGCTCCCTGCTGCAACTTCTTCTACCCCAAAACATGCCTGAGCATGTTGTTTTGTCCAGTCTTGGATCTTCCATTTTATCCTGATCCATCGTTGATGCTTGTGACTGGCGAGGCGATTCATCTCGTGTTTCTGCTTCCCGGGGTTCAAATGATGGACAAGGACCATCATTACAAGTACACAGAGGAATTGCTACTGATGGAAATGGAGTACAAGTGACAGGGCAAAGCATCTCTGCCGGAACTGAAGCTACACGGTTCCTTCTAATCTCAGGGGTATGAGAAAGAGACGAGCGATCTAGGTCACGTGGATGTAGCATGCATGGCGTACACAGGCTGAGAGACACATGCATTTTGTTTTCTTTTGCATGGGAACCTGGTAACTTGACAAAAGAGACAATTCCATGTCTGCAAAGGGGGCATGGGATAGAGCCAGGAGGTCCACTCGTTTCAGAAGAAACATTGCTTGTTGAGCAAAGATAGAGTGCACATCTTACACAAAGCTCATGTCTACATCCTGCATGTAAAAGGCTTTTGAGATCAGTTACACTGTGAAAGCATCCACAAAAGTAAGTTCAAATTCCGAGCACTCTGCAAATCTTTCACGAATGACTTAGGTCTTGTTTGATTTGGTTAGTTTTTAAAGCTGTTTCGAAAATTGTTTTAAGAATAGTTTCTGAGTGGTGAATTTTTCTGTCTATCTTTTCAGGTTTTAAGAAGTGGTGAGTTTTTTGTCCTTATAAGTGGTGTATGTGTCTTTGGCATTCAAATGATGACTTTATCTCAAAGTTGGCATTAATGAACGTAGTAATTTACGTTCATTAATACCATGCTGAGAACAACCAAGACATGCTGCCCGTGTGCAGCATGTCTTGATTGTTCTCTTTTACAGATTGTTAGTTAGGGCTGCTGTTAGCATTCACATCAATCATAACTGATTGGAACTGTATTAGATCAGTACAAATACTTGTACCCTAGCATTCTCTCGTTTGATTAACAATTCAGAATTTCAGCTTCTCTCAATTCTCATTATACAATGAATTCAGACATGGTATCATGGGCTTTTGACAATCCAAACACCATTTTCTAATATTTTAAACAGGAATGCATAAAGATAAAAAAATGTTGCAAATATAGTACTTTCAAAATCAAGAAAGAAAACATGGGATTAACTCAGAAAGATACATCTGAGTGAATTTCCTTGGCTATATCCTCGTGTAGACAAGCAGGTCAATATAATAAACAGATATCCAAAAGATTATATTCAGTACCTTCAGCAGCCACTGAACATGACCTCTCCAGGCAGACAGCACAAACATCAACTTCATTAGAGGAGGTTGTATTTGATTGCAATCCACACTCTCTGCAGTTATTCAAATCAGTCTTGCATTTGCATCACGAAGAAACAACAGACATATTTTAGCATTTAATTCTAGGTTGGTATATCAGGAAAAGGACAACATTGGCAAAAAAAAGTAATTCTCTCTTACTCCTTCTCTTTCAAGGGTTGATAACTCCATCTTTTGGTATTATCTCACTGTCTTTAAGAATCATACAATAGGAGGAGCCACAAAGAAAATGACTTTGGCCCCATCTTCTAGTGTAAAAGAAATATTCCATAATGGATATGTTTTTCTAACATGCCGTATACCCCAAATAACTTAAGGAAAGCCAGTATTGTCAGCATTTGTCTCAGCCTACACCTTTTATTGAATATATACAATAATAAATCACTTCTATACCAAAGATGGGTGAGTTAGTTACTAGAGAAACATAAGGAAATATGTGTTTCACTTGTCACATTCATAATTAGCCTCTATTGAGCACCATTTGACATATATGATAAACATAATATTATAAGTATATTGTAATAGATACCACCAAAAGCAGTGATGCATATTTAATACATTCAATTTAGCAAGTATTGTTAGCAATCATATCATGAGAACTTAGCAACTGTTTTTCTGTCAGAGGCCAACCGAAACCACTGTCAACATGGCTAGAATCCAAGGTTCAAAGTAGCGATCTAGGGTTTGGGACTAGGATCCTCGAGAAGGACTTTGACTCTTAAGTTTATTATTATTACAATAACCATCATGAAGAGAATGTGGAGGAGTGAAAGTAAAGCATATTGTTTTTACTGTTGTAAAATAGTGTATGAACAAATTAACATGTTAAGACTTAGGATAATATATTTCATTTTTTTAACAAAATATTTTGTTTTTTCGACAGTATATTTCATTAAAATACATAACAACAAAAAAGACAATGAAATTATGTTGATATAAATGTCATCTACAGAGTTATATGTATGTACAGAAAAACAAAATGATCACTAAGATGAATATCCTCCCACACCACACTCTCCAGCTATTGCAATTATTTAGGAAGATCAACTATAAGGTTAAGTTCGCAATAATCAAAAATTGAAATTAATTAGGTACTTCAATTTAACATCAGTTCACATGTTTTGAACTTATTACAAAACACAGGGTTTGAATTTACTTACAAATGAAATTCTATCTTACATATTAAGATGAATGGAGTTGATTTTGTACTAGTAATTTACCCTGCAAAATGTAGCATTTTTCTCCTATTGGCCCCACATTGGCTGAGAGCCAGGCACTCTGCAACAGGTGCCTAAGGGGCGGCAGTGACCGCTCCCCTGCACCATTGTAGGGGATTGCGCAAAATTGACTACTATGAATTTATTATTACCCTCACATGTAATAATTATCAAGTTATGACTCACGGCAAAATTATCAATTCAAAATTTTAAAACTATAATCCACTCAAACCAGTTAAATTCAAATGAATTCTATTTATGCATATAACTAGAATGGCAGTGAATTCACAGGAATAAGGTGAAAAGTTACTCATTTGACTTTCTTCTCCCAAACTGGTATTCAAAATCGAGAAAAATGTAATTATTAGTCCCATAGGTTGAAGAATAAATACTACTACATATTCAGTCAATCCTTTTGTCACAAACATGCAAGGAGAATCAAGTTTACCTTTTGGGGTTTTGTACCCTATAATACTGCTTTCATTCCAATTTATATAATACTCAATTACCTAATTTATCAAGATTAAAGGAAGTGACTAATTTAGTTTAAAGCAATAAATTTGAAATCTGAACAGACAACATCAGTCAAGTCATTTATTGTTTGATCTGTTCAATAAGAAACCTGAAATCTAAAGATCCTAAGCCATTTCCCCAAAGTATTATTTGTTGACAGCACATTAGACATGCAAAAATAAAAACTAATTGAATGAATATTTCTTGTAGAATATAATCCATTATTTCTTTGTTAGGAGAACATATGGTTTATCATTTTCATTATCTAGATTCTAGATATATTGACTGCAAAATTACCTGGCAATGTTGAGCACACTCATGAGAGGCAAGGACAAATAATTTGAAGAAGGGAATGTTGATATTGTGACTTCAGAAGCGGGAGCCAGCAATGGTTCAAGCCAATGACGTCCCCACATCTTAGCAACATCAAGTGGAAGCCATCTGGAGGACAAAAATTTAAATTCATATAATTTGTTATAGGCTTACAAAAGTTTGCACTGAAATTTCCATTTAAACTATCTTACCCATTGCAATTCAAAGCCATCCGGCTGGCACCTCTTGCAAGGAGGATCTGAAAAAAATAAAAGCATCATGACATATTCAAAGGAAAAGACAAATGGAATATCAAATCAAAGTTGAAGAAATTCTTGCCTGACAGCATTTTAAATTGCCTCCACAAGCAGCATAATGCAATGGAGTGCTTCCAGCCCCTATATCAACACACATCAGTAGGTTTCAAGAAGGAAAGAAAACTACCATACATTTGTCAGAAAATTAAACAAAAGATTACCAATTAAATCCATTGATGTTCCATAATGAAATGTTACAGCTGACAAATTTGCATCAAGATCAAGTAGCAGTTGGACACAATCAAAGTACCCATTTAATGCAGCCATATGAAGGGCAGTAATACCAGCATCAGCTGTTTTGTTTACAAACTTGGACAGCACACTGCACGGGAATGAAGTAAATAAATAGCAAGAAGATAACATACAGAAATTGCAACTTTGTAGCATAGTCAAGCCTCAAAACATTCTTAATGTCAATAAAACTAAAAGAAAACTCAATAGGATGTAATCGGGCTGGGTTGGGTCACGTTTGGACCATTAAAAAATCCAAACCAATTAAACAATGATGGGTTGGATCAAGTTGTGAACTCTCTGATCTTCTTTTAAGACAACCCAATCCAAACCAACCCATTCTCTTTAGGGTTGGTTCAGGTCAGTGATTGAGTCATAAGATGAAATAATAATAATAATAATAATAAATATTCATTATCAACTAATTCCTCTTTCCTCCCAGACCAGGCTTGATTCGTTGCACAACCACAACCTCATCGCCCTCCTTCAACTTCAATAAGCTCATGGGGAACCAGCAGCAGTGGAGGGGCTGAGTCACCAGCGACCCACAACAACCATGAGGTTGTCACAGGTGGGAGAAAAACACCCTAATGACATTAATGTGATTAGTGTGTGCATCAGTAGCAAACAAGAGTGAATCACCGGCTAGTGAATGGTGAACCTATAGATCAGGTTTCTCTACTGCTGCACAAACCAATGGCAAACCCATAAAAAACACCGCTGTTGTGTGAACCCATCAGAAATGCCACAGCTGCATAAACCTCTAGCATCTTTGGTGTCTCTACTGTGGCTTTGTGGAGTGGGAATTGCAGAGAATGAAGTCAACATCACAATCATAGCTAAACTGTGCAAAATTGCAATTCCCACCATGGTTTTGGTTCTGTTATAAGGGTGTTCATTTCAGGTTGGTTTAATTCCAGTTTGCAAACTCAACCCAAAACCCAAACTAAACATGGTCGGGTTGAGCAATCACATTGCAAGCTAAACTGATTACCAGAATCAAACCATAAAAGGTCAGGTTTTGTTGGGTCGGGTTTGTGGATTGACCTTCCTGCTAAACCCCCTACTCAAAGTCATAATTCGCTCAAAAGGTTAAGCATAGCTCTCACAACTAATATTCTTATCTAATACATAATCAGTACACTATGCAACAAAATGGGTGAATGTGATGAAAATTTAAAATAATTGAGTATAACATTAATATAAAAAAAAATAATACAAGCATGTCACCAATGGTGAAAATATCAGATGAAATTCATTGTACTGGTATTATACTGTTTTAAACAATTACATAATGAAAAGGAAAGGCACACCTCTGTTCATGTTTGTTTTTCACATTTGACCCATCACCTTCTGCATCCATGCGAGCATGTGAAGCTTCAAAAGGAGCACTAGGAACAAAATCTGCCACAACAAGTCTGATGCATCTCGCATGACCGTTGATGGCTGCAAAGTGTAGAGCTGTCCTCCCACTAAGATAATCTGCTTTTGTAACCTGTTATCAAATTGGCTACAGTCTAGTTATTCTTGAAAAGAAACTTTAAAAGGAAAATACACTTTCCTATCAAAGAACCTCTGTATACAATCATTTACGCGAATTTCTGCCACATGAAAACACAGTAAATAAAATGAAGTACTCATACTCACATTACATCTGAAGAGCAGAAGAGTTTGTACAACTTCCCAATGTCCATATCTACAAGCTTGCATCAAGGCCGTCTTCAAATCACGGATAAAAGCAAACCAAAACCTCATTTAGTGAACCATATTTTGAATCAGTAAATATACACATGCATCAAAAGAAAAGCAACAGACATCATATAAACTGTGAAATTTTTCACATTATTATTCTATCAACTATTAAATAGGTACCAGGACATTGATTGTGAATAATCACAGCATGTAACAAAATCATACTAAAAAATGGGGGGAAAATATTTTTTTCTCAATTTCAAACACAACACTGAAATTCACCTAAATTCATCAGACCATTGCAATCAAACCAAGTAAATTCATCAAATTAAAACCAACACCACAAAACTAAAATCCAAGCCCAAATCAACCTGTCATATTAAACACACATTATAAAAATAAAATAAAAAAATAAAAACACCAAAACGGAAACCTTACCTGCCCACAATAATTTCTTGAGTTAACATCAGCTCCATTTTCAAGCAGCAATGCCACAATCTAACAGAAACCCAGATTAAAAAAAATGAAAAAGCATAGACGCAGAAGCTTGAAGAAGCAAAAGGGGGTCGATAAAAACAGTAAAGACATAAACTTTGAAAGTTATAATGAGAAAAACGGAAAAGGGGTGGTTCAGAATAGAATTCGAAACCTCATTATGGCCTTTAGAAGCTGCAAAATGAAGAGGGGAATTGAGACCCCCAAAAGTTGAGTACTTTGCAAGACAAGGGTTGCATTCCAGAAGCATCTTTGCCTCAACCAAATCGCCGTCCCTCGCCGCCGACACTAACCTTTCGCCGGACGCCGAGCACCCAAATGAATTCCCCATCTCTCTCTCTCTCTCTCTGAGATCAAATCTTCACAAGGGAGGCTCTGAGCAAAGAAAGAAACAAAATCCAAAAAGGGGAGCAGAATCTAAACGCAATGGGTGTGAATGTATGTGTATTTATGATGTGAAGGAAAATTGGAAACTTTGCTTTTGGATTTGGTGGAGAAACTGGGATGGTGACGTGGCAACCTTTTTCTCTGTTTATCTAATAACTGTGTGAAACAGAGAAGGGTAAAACAAAAAGGAAGGAAAAAGCAAACGTTGAGGGTGGTAGCTAGGAATGTGCTTGAGGTCGGTGTTAATGGTGTTGTTGTGTGGAGCGAAACAAAAGGGAAAGGAGTGTGATAGAAAATGAAGGTTCTTTCTCTCTCTCTCTCTCTCTCTTTCTCTTATTCGTGTTATGTTCTTTCCTTCTGTGTGCGTTCTTGTTGCTTTGACTTTTTGTTTGTTCCTTCTTCTCTATACATTTCCTGTTTTTTAGGTTTAATACCTGTTTTTATCAAACTGACTCTTAATATTTTAGGTTTAACTTTGTATTTTTCTTTCATATCTAAAATTACTTTTTTAGTTTATGTAATTTGAAAAATAAAATTATGTTTATATATTTTAAAAACTATTAAAATTTTCCCTTACATAATTGAGAAATTACAAACATTTTAAAATAAGTATATTTTTTTTTACTTTTATAGTTATTTTTTTGTATTTCTAATATTTAAAATTATTATTTTATTATATATAAAATGAATACTATTTTATCTTTATAAAACATTTTTTATTTTAATCTCTTAAATATGAAACTCATTTTAAGATAAATAAATAGTATTTAGTTTAAGAAATTAAAATAAAATTTTAGATATATGACAAATTCACAATGTAGTATAAGCTTTAACATATTATTTAGGATTATCGTTAAACTTTTCTTACAAAGAAAAACACCATTTATACTATAATGGATACAATAATATGTACAATAACTTTTTTTTTCTAAAAATCCCTTAGTAATAAATTTTCATACATGGAATAATTAATATATATATATATATATATATTGTATATATTATAAAATACAAATTTTCTTCAATATAAAATTTTTAAATAAAATAATATATATATATATATTTGAATTTCTCCCATAAAAATATTTATTTTCGTAAAATAAACATAATCATCAATCAAGAAAAAAATATATGAATTTTATTAAAAAACAATAATAATTATTTAAATATAAAAATTTCATTATATAATTATTTTAATAAATCATAAAATAGATATATTTTAAATTTGAATTCAAAAATTAATATTTGTGTATTTTTTTTAATACAATACCATATAATTAATCAATATATAAATTAAGATTATTAATAACCTTATTTTTTTAATATTTTTTTTTAACACCCTGAACATGTTATTAACCATCTCTTCGTATATTATTTTTTATTTAATTCTGTAATATATATAACTCGACTAACTAATAAAATTTAAGATTTTATTAAATTCATTTTAATATAATCACTACATTTTTAATTTTTAAATATAATGTAATGTATCGATATTCATTATAAACTTAACTTAACCTTAAATATTATATATTTATTTAAATTCTTCGTATCATTAAATTTAACTACACCTCAATTTTATATAATATCTTTATTAGATATCATTTAATTTTTTTAATAAATTCTTTAATTATAATTTTAATTTAAAATATTATATATTTTTATCAAATTCTTGTGTTAATTCTTTTCTCTAATGGTTTTCATATTTAAAAACATGTTCTTTGCTTAAATAAACCACTATTATCAAAATCATCTCTTAATTAGTCGTCTTTTTATCATTGTTTTTTAAATTTAATATTATAATTCAAATTCTTCAAATATAAATATAAATAAATATAAATATAAGTTAAAAACTCATTATAACTTTACATCTATCATAAATATATTTTTAAAATTATCATTCTATCATGAAAATTTATTATATATAATTATCCAACTTCCACTCTCTTTCTCTTTTCGATATATCTTCCAAAATTTTATAGTTCAAAACTTTAAAAACCTAGATAACTTTCCAATAATAAAATTATTTTTAAATTCTTAACTTCAATAAAACTTCCTCTCAAATTAAAAAAAAAATTACCTATTTTTATTGATCGTTAATTTTTTTTATATATATTTATCTCTTTACTATTTCTTTTAAATTTGAAATTTAATAAATTTAATAAATTTTTTATATTTTTTATTTGAAAATAATATAAATGGTTCTAAATTAAAAATGATAAAAATTGAAAAGAATAAATTATTTTAATATTTATTTATAAAGTTTTAAAAAATAATCAAACTTTATAAGTATATATTTTTTTCTATCTCTTCTCATTATTTTATTATATTGTATTATGGTTAAATATATATATATATATATATATATATAAAATGTATTTATTGTGTCAAATGTTGTATCTCATATCTCTGTAAGTTTCTCTCCAAGAATTTTTGTGTCTTATCACGTGAATAATATAAATATTAAGTAAAAAAAATCATTCGGATAAAATTAATTTGATTAACTAGTTTCATGTCTATATTAAACTATTTCATATAATTTAATTTCAAAATTAAAATTAAAAATATTTCTATTAATTCATTGATTAATCAATTACATCTAGTAATACTTTTTATGGTATATATAACAATATTTGACTTTACAAAATATATTCATTGCATCAAACTTTCTTTTTAGCAGCTAACTTTGTTAAATATAATTATTTAATCATTCTTTATATTATAAAGGTAAATTATATTGTTAATTAATGAAAGAATAATAACTCATGTATTATTGTATTTTTTTTTCTAGTAGCACATAATTAGTACACTCATATTTTTTACATTACATTTTTTTAACTAACAACTTTATTACATTTACATAATATGATAATTTTAATCACTTAGCAATTAAGTTTAAAATATTTTTAAGAATATAAAAAGATTAAAAAAAAAACTTAGATTACTAGATCTTTTCTTAATGCTTAATATATAAATAAAGAATAAGTACCCTCTCATTGATTCATTTAAACTTCAAATTTAAAAATAAAAGATAAAAATCATTGCATATATTTTAATCTTAGACAAAACAAGTTGTATATATTCAAGGATTTAAACCTAACTTCAGTTATTCTCAATTCTGTTCACATCTATTATCTGCGTCTTTTTTATTATGAACAACAAATTCTTGCTTGAACTTCAGGCAAAGCAATCAAAGCAAAAAAATAGATGGAGTTGATTCCAATTGAATCTTTTACTAGTATTTCACCAAAAAAGTATCAATATATTGATGTCAGATTTTTAAGTAAAGTTTTATATTGGAACAGAAAAAACCTAAATTGAAAAGAAGGATCTTATTAAAGATGTCAATGATATTCTTGAAGAAAACTGTTCATTTAAAGATAGTTAAAAAATATTAATTCTTAAAAAAAACCAAAATCATTTATAAATCCATCTTATCTAAATTATGTACAAGAAATTATAATTTATTAACGGATAATTCAATTTAGATTTATTAATTTATTATTCAAGATTAATTATGATACTATATAAAGAGTAATTATAAATTTAACTTATTCTCAAAACTAATTTAGAAAATGAGATTTACACCTCACCTATATATAATTCGACCTTATTTATTGTTAATATGAAAATTTTCAAATATTCTATTTTATAAAGTAAATCATTGCTCCTAATTAAATGATTGTACTATGTAATCACCTAAGACTCACATAACGTAATTATAGGAAATAATCTCAGATTGAGCTTCTTGTGATGGTAATAAGTTGAAGTTAGATCTAGTTAGAGACTAAATTTGAGTTAAGAAAAGTTTTCAATTCAGAGCCACGACACAAGTATAAAATTCAAGCCATTAAAACATTCTGGGTGTTCAATTACTATAAAAGACCATTGATAGTAACTGTGTAATAATAACATTACTAGTGAATTATCTTAAAAATATCTTCTGCTATTGATATGCTATGTCAAGTAACAGTGAAATCTGTCATGTGATGATAAAATAAGTCAAATGTTTCATCAACCAAGCATGTTGATCATATTGGACAAGATTATTAGTCCACCTCCATAGTCAATTCTTACCAAATATTTTTAATTAGGGTTGTGAATTTGAACATTAATTGATCCATCTAGTCGAAACTAATTAATGGCGAGTGGGATCTGAAAAAGATAATATTTATTGTAAAAACATACACATTCAAATATTATACATATACTTAAGTCATAAAATTTTAAAGTAGAAATAAACAAAAAATATTTTCACAATATATATTTTATAGTAAACCATGTCAACATAAATATATTAACTTGCTAGTTAAAATATACAAAAATTCAAGTTAGAAAGTTTTATTATTAATAATTGATTGAGATAATAATAATAATATAAAATATTATGTAACATTATCTAACTTCCAAACTCTCAAATACATTAGCCTCTTCTTGAAGAATTTATTAATTTAAAAAAAAATCAAGTAAATTAATTACATTTGTAATTATTCCCTAGGGTTAGTTTAATGATAGTGAAGTTTGAGTCATTGTATAAAGTTAAAATGTTGCTATCCTTATTAAACACACAAAAAAGTTAAAGGCATTTATAAAAACCCTAATTAGAGACCGTTTTTCAAAATTAAAAACAAGTTGGAATCTTGACTCTTGCCTATATAGCAAGCATGCAATGCAACGTGGTTAGTTAAAATATTTTGTGTTGGATAGTGTTTGTCTTATATAGTGACTTCTACACCAAACCCTAATTAAATTTAAAAAATGCTAATGTTTGTTTGACCTAATCACCGAAGTTAAGGGCGATTGTGAGTTCCAAAACTTACATTATTTATATAACAAGTGGGCAAATTGAGTATTCAATAAACATTTTTTTTACTTTATTTCTTTTGTTGGATGAGAAAAACATGCAAAAAAGAACATATTAGTTGGATAAACCAGAGAAATTGAGAAAAGAGAATTTCTACAACCACAAGCAAGTAATGTAAAAAATGAATATGCTTTATGTAATCTTCAAAACCAAGCATTGGATTACTATTATCTTTTGTTTTTAATTTAATGGAAGAAAGAAAATAATATATAAGATAAATACTGACTTTTTATCAACTCATTTAAACTATAACTATTTGAGTCATAGAAAAATATTTCTTAAATGTAATTTGTCGGTTTAAAGTGAAGTACTCGGATAAATCACAAATTTAATAAATCATGAAACTTGAACATATTTTGATAACAGATTCAATCTGATATCCGCAATCTTACTCAAAAGATATATTAATTTAGTTTTATTAAAGATAATCAATTATTTTATTATATTATAAATATAAACAAGTTAACAAGATAATCTAATCATTCTCTAATTTTGTTTATTATATTTTTATTGACATGAACGTCGGAATGTAATTATATATACTCCAATAATTTCATTCTACTTGATGAAGAAGTTTAGAAATTATTTGGATCATAAAAAATATATCTGAATATCATCCCATTATTGTAAATACAAAATAAATATAATTTCAATGTCACAAGTTTAAACTTTATATTTATATATATATATATATATATATATATATATATATATATATATATAAATCTCTTTATGTAGATTAAAAAGGACACAGTGATTAATCATATAGATCTAGTGTTCCAAAATAAGCATTGTGTCAATCAGTGTTCTTATCACCAACCCTTTTGAGATTCTTTTTATAATCTTTTCATCCTTCAAAGTAACAACTTTCAAAACTTTTAGAACGCGTTGTTTATGGATGATTCCAGTTTCAGTCATGACTCGTGGCTCAATAATTAATCACAACAACATGGCCTGTGTATTATTTTTGTTTTGATTAGTTACTTGAATCGATCAAATTCAAACAATTTTTTAAACAACAAAATCATATAATACGATTATATGTTACCAAAATTTGCAATAAAATATGTCATTTTATAATTCGTATAATGACGAATAATTGTTCTGATCTTTCTCATTCACTGAGCTAGCTTTTTTTTTTAGCGTACTGTATAGTTAACAAACATGATATGATATGTGAACTGATTATTTTACTTAATTGTCAAATGATAAGGGTGTTTTCATGTCTTGCGTAACGCAACAATAAAGCTTGTCCACTTGTTTTAATTTCTTACAGATTTCAATCGTCTACAATATATTATAATAAATAACATGCCAATTGATGAATGTCATACTTCATTTTTTATTTGAATTTTATTATAATTTCCTAATAAACCAAGAAGGATAAGAAATCGTTAGAGTCTAATCAATAGCTTGTCATTAGTCAACCAGAAACAGGAATTTGGAAAGTTTTTAGAGCCAAAAACATCACATGAAATCGTCAATTTCTGGGTTAAAAAAAAAAAGGTTACATGGTAACACCAAATAGTATCATTTGATTGAGAATGCCCAAAAAACTCCCTAAGCTTTAGCTGATCAGTCTTTTAAGGCCACATTCATCATATAAATTATCGAATATATATATACTATATGGGCCGAGGACATCCCGGTCCGTTATCAATATATCACCAAGAAATAGTCCAGTCAGAATTATCAAAGTCCAATAACAAAGTCCAGTCTAATAAACAAACTAAATAGGGTTAATAAATGAAAGGTAACTAATTCTACAGTACAAATTAATTATCTTTGAACTTATTACTAACTTGAGCGTCGAAACGCTTTCGTAGGTATCCCCCAAATCAAACCAAGGAGTATATAGAGTTAGGAATTGACATCCAGTCAAACCGAGAAGTACACAGAATTAAGAGTCAATACCTATCAGTCGAAAACTAGTCGTGCCAGTAAAGATCATAATTTGGAAGCATCCGGTTCCACAAGAACAATATATATTCAGTTGTAACCGCATAGAAATGATTCTTTACATCCAATTGATGCTATATTTCTTTGCATCCAGTAAATAATTTATTGATAAGGAACTCATGCAAGC
This sequence comes from Macrotyloma uniflorum, assembly GCA_016859785.1. Classification (NCBI taxonomy): domain Eukaryota; kingdom Viridiplantae; phylum Streptophyta; class Magnoliopsida; order Fabales; family Fabaceae; genus Macrotyloma; species Macrotyloma uniflorum. Next base: position 1,224,934 of record BDMB01000026.1, read on the forward strand.
AACTCTAACTCCTACTGAAGATATTCTTATTGTCTTAAATGTAAATATGAGATAAACTCTCAACATCATTGATTCAGGGATTCGCTTAACCATTGAACATGATGTAACATTTAACGTTAGAGGTTTGAGTGCATGAAGCAATGGTACCCAGCAGGATGTCAGGTTTTCAGTTTTTAGACCTTTTGAAAAACTGCAGAAAAGAATGGGCCTTTGTTGATCCATGATGCCATAGGAATCGACAGTGGCAAAAACTGGTTTCACTTTTATTATGGTTCTGTAGATTTGGATTTTGAAGATAAAATGGTTGTTTATTTCCCAATAGCTCGCCTTAAAATAAATCAGCTGATTATTCAAATTGATTAACTTATTCATATCCTCACTGTTAATGCCTATATAATAAGGGTTTTTTATTTTCTAGAACCTTACTTTTGCATTCTTGATGTTATCCATTTTCTTATTCTTCATCTCTCTCCCCAAATATCTTAATTTTATCATTCATTTCTTCTTTTTCTTTTTGCTTTTACCCGCATGGGGAGTGTGAAACAAACATTGCCCATAATTCATTTGAAGATTAACGTTTCCTGATCCTTTGAAGGGTTGTAGGTACTACAGCATGCTATCACGGAACCTTCAAATCAGTGATTATGAATGAATATGCATTCAATTATCTTCACTAAATTTAATGTTTGCTGGTTTTTTTTTTTTTTTTCTTTTCATCTTTTGGTCTTTTTTTATTTTGCCTATTATTATTTTTTATATATATTTTCAAAACTCATTATAATTTATACACAATTGAAAATATTTCATTTTTTTCCTGTTATTTTTGTAATATTTTCAACAATTAATATCTGAACTCTAATTATATATTTTAATTTATAGTTTTAAAATGGGAGATGTAGTGAAACGATGATTAAAATAAATTTTATCAATTATTCAATATGACAATCTCAAATGAAATATTTATTATTTTGTAAAGACTTATATGATTTTTTTGAGGTAGAAAAATATTAAACTTAGATAAATTTGATGGAGATTAGAAAAAAGTTAAATAGGAAGACTATTGGTATGATCCGATAATAGATAGATAAATCTGTTTATCATTGTATATCTAATGAGACTTTTTATAACTTATGGAAGATATTAAATGAATTGTTTGAGTTTAAAAATTCTTTAAATAAGACATTCTTGATTAGAAAATTTGTAAATTTGAAATACAAATATGTTTTTTTAGTGACTGAAAACTTGAGTAGTTTTTAGAATATGGTAAATTAGTTTATCATTATGGAGATTGTTTTAGATAATGAGTTATTTACCTCGTTACTAGATAGTTGAGATGTAATATATTTAAAATTAGGCTTTTAATTGGGTGGGCCTTAATCTAATTAAGTTTAGGAGGGAAGAGTATTTAAAGTTTAAATTTTCTAAACCTTCTCATTTTACATCAATTTCAAAAACCAATCTTCCCTCACTCTCTCTTCTACTCTCTCTCCCAAACTCTTCCCAAAGAGTTCTTCCTAAATTTGCAGTTGAATAAATTTGCGATAAAGAATAAGTATATGTTACCTTAGATCAATGACTTGCTAACCCAGTTACATGGAGCAATGGTGTTTTCAAATATCGACTTTCGATCGTGCTACTATCAGATTTTGGTTAAGGTTGAGGATATGCAAAAGACAACATTTCGTGTTAGATATGAGCATTTTGAGTACGTGGTGATGCCGTTTGGAGTGAACGAATGCACCTGCTTATTCATGGATTACATGACCATGATCTTTCGTCCATTCTTGGATCAATTTGTTATTGTATCCATCGATAACATTCTTATCTACTCTCGTTCTTTGGAGGAACATGAGAGTCATATGAGATAAGTCTTGAGCATCTTGAGGGAGAACCAACTGTATGAGAATATATCTAAATGTGAATTCTGGATGACTAAAGTCAAATTCTTGCGACATGTCATTTCTGCTCAAGGCATCGCAGTGGACCTTGCAAAGGTGAATGCAGTGTTACAGTGGAAGCGTTTGACTATAGTGTCAAAGATCAGAAGCTTTGTGGGCTTAGCGGGATGTTACATTGGTTCATTGAGAGATTTTTTAGAATTACCGCCTATTAATACAATTGACTCACAAAGACCGACCGTTCGCGTGGATAGAAGAGTGTGAACAAGCTTTTTGGGAAATGAAACATAAGTTAACTAGTTCACCAGTGTTGACAATACTAGATGTGGATAAATCTTTCGAGGTATTCAGTGATGCATCTTACCAAGGACTAGGGTGTGTCCTTATGCAGGAGAAAAAGGTGGTGACATAAACGTCTCAACAACTAAAGATCCACGAGAGAAACTATTTGACGCACGATACAGAGTTGGCCACTGTAGTTTTTTTGCTCTCAAGATATGGAGGCACTATCTTTGTAGTGCAAGGTTTGATGTATTTCGCTCATAAGAGTTTGAAGTACCTCTTTGATCAGAAGGAGTTGAATATAAGGCAGAGGCGATGAATAAAGTTCTTAAAGGATTATGAATTCTAGTTGATGTACCTTCCTGGGAAGGCTAATGTGGTAGCGGATTCCTTTGAGTAGGAAGACGATATCAATATTGATTATGATGATAAGAGAGCTAGAGTTGATTGAGAAGTTTAGAGACATGAGTCTCAGTGTGGAGGTAACTCTTGGTATGATTAGTTGTAGTAGATTGGTGATGACTGGTGACTTTCTTGCAGCTGTGAAGGAAATGTAGCCTTCAAATCCAACCTTAAAGGATATTATCGGTGCTTTGGGGACCGAAAAGATAGTAGAGTTTGCAATAGACTTTAGTGGAGTATTGAGATTCAGGGATAGAGTATGTATCCTAATGGATGAAAATTTGAAGAGAATGATTTTGGAAGAAGGCTATAAGAGTAAATTCAGTATTCATCCTAAAGTGCAAAAGATGTATCAGGATCTGAAGGGATCTTTTAGTGGCCTAACATGCAGAAGGAGATCGCACAGTACGTTGTCTCATGTCTAACTTTTCAGAAGATGAAGATTGAACACTAGAGACCTGAAGGTATGTACAGTGACTAGAAATTCTCGAAGGAAATGGGATAGCATTGTTATGGACTTCGTTACCCATTTTCGATGAATAGTGAGGGGCCATGACTCTGTGTGGGTTATAGTTGATAGATTGATGAAGAATGCTCATTTCCCACCAGTCAATTTGAGGATTTCCATGGCGAAGCTAGAACAGTTGCACATTCAGGAGATTATGAGGTTATGTGGTGTACCTTCCAGCATCATATCCGACCGGGATCCTAGATTTAAATCTTATTTTTTTGGTAGATGTTACAAGAAGCACTAGGGACCACATTGAGAATGAGTTAAACATACCATCTTCACGCAGATGGACAGTTAGAAAGAACGATTCAGACAATGGAAGATATTTTGCGAGCTTGTGTCCTCGATAATTTGGATAGTTGAGACGAGATTTTACCTTTAGTGGAGTTCACATGTAATAACAATTACCATTCCAGCATCAACATGGTACCGTTTGAGGCACACTATATGGGCAAACATGCAGGACTCCTTTGTGTTGGTATTAGGATGGAGAGAGAGTATAGATTGGAATAGAATTAATTCAACAAACTATAGAAAAAGTTAAGGTGATACAGGAGAAAATCAAGACGTCTTAGAGCCGATAGAAATCATATACAAATCAAAGGAGGAGACCTTTGGAGTTTACTGAAGCAGATAATGTATTCGTCAAAGTTTCACTAACAACTGGAATAGGTAGAGCTATCTGATCTAGATAGTTAACTCCAAAATTCATTGATCCTTACAAGATTCTACAACATAAGTACGTGCAAGACCCTAACCGTATCTTAGAGTTTGATGTTAGTTCGAATAATAGAAATGTGTCAGAAGCAACTCAAGGGGGATCCATTAATATGGTAAATGTGTTATGGAATACGCGGACCGGTGATTTTACATGAGAACTCGAGGTCGACATGAAAACTTCCTATCTTACCTTGTTCAGCGGTTGCCATTTTCAAGGATGAAAATTTTGTTGTAGGGGAGATTGTAATGTATTTAAAATTGGGCTTTTAATTGGGTGGGCCTTAATCTAATTAAGTTTAGGAGGGAAGAGTATTTAAAGTTTAAATTTTCTAAACCTTCTCATTTTACATCAATTTCAAAAACCAATCTTCCCTCACTCTCTCTTTTACTCTTAAATTCTCCCAAACTCTTCCCAAAGAGTTCTTCCTAAATCTCATATAATTTCTGAGCACAAATTGGAGTTGAAAGTGGTGGAAAGGAAAACTTCAGCCCCTACATTCGTTGAATTACTTCAATTAGGTAAGTACTCTTAATTTTAATTTAGGGATTTGATTTAGAAATTTAAATTTAGGGAAACTTAAGAATCTTGAAGAATTTTAGCTAGGTTCTTGGTGATTTAGCTTAATTTAGATATTTTAATGTTAGGTCATTAATCTAGTTCACAATCTTTGGATAAACCTTGTGGAAGCTTGCTAGGAATCCAGATAAGGGGAGTTAATTGAGTTTTGTATATTTTCTAAATTTGGGGAAATTGAATTGTGAGTGGATTTTATATGAATTAATGGGGTACTTATGTTGTTGTTGATTAAACTGTGAATTTTTATGTATTAGTGTTTGATTGAATTGGATGATAATGAGACCATGAAAGGAGATGGAAGCTTGAAGAGGATTACTAGAAGCATGACAAAACAAAGCTCTTTGGATTCTTCTCCTACTTTTTCTTTCTTCATTGTAAATATTGTTTAGACGATAGTTTGCTTTTATTGAACAAATTTTGGTGCTTAGGATTATGTTAGATGCACCTTTTTTTTATTTTTTTTTTACTTTAGGAGCACTTTTGCTTTTACTTGGAGCACCTTGGAATCTTGTTTGGAATCCAATTTGGAGTAATTTTGGGAGCACTCCTTACTTTGGAGCACTTAGGCACCTCTTGGAGTGTCTTTTGGAGAGCTTAACACATATTCACGTTTTTCCTCACATGGGTGTCATTAATGACCCCTAACTTCCACACATGGATGTCATGATGAGTCCTAACTCCTAGTGGGAATCATGATCACCTTGGCACATGGGTAGAAGGTGATGTGGCGGATCTTTGAAGCCTCATTGGAGGACTCTTCTCACATGCTTTCCACATGCGCCTAGGAATATTAAGAGACACCACATTTGAATTTCATTTGAACTAAATTTGAGTTTGTACTTCATGATAAGCCTATAAATAGGGTGCTTCCATTCATTGTAAAGACATTGAATCATTTTAGTAAATTTGAGAGTATTTCTAAACTTGAAACCTTTGTGTTTCTTTTTCTTTGAGAGTCTTATCTTCCACCATGGGTTCAAGTAGCAACCTTCACTACTCATCTTGGAATTCTCCTCCAAGTGGCTTAGCAACCTCCATTATTTCTTCCTTTTCTTGAAGTCTCAACCTCCATAGCAACTTTAAACAGTTTGGTTTTTCTTTTAGTCATTGTTTTCATAGATTTTCGTTTTCTACTTTCCATTAATCACGTTTTTAAGCTTTTTCATGGAAATTGTGTGATTTTAATCAGTGGAAACCTCTCTAATTCATTTCTAAACAATTCCTAATGGCCTTCTACACAAACAAGGCTTCCATCAGATGATGTGTGATTAGAGTGAATGTGATTGATTTAGAGTTGTGGATTAAGCTTAATGATTGTTTATTGCACTGGACGTCGAATGTTTCGCTTGAGCGAAGGAGTTTTCGCTAAAGCGAGTGGCCTTGGGACTGCTCTCGGATTCATTTTCGCATGAGCGAGAATTTTGGTATATTTTTATTTATAATTTCAAAAAATTGTCTTCATGAAAGTTGTAGATATAGATGTTAGCTAACCAATAACTTTTGTTTCATATAAAATGGACATGTATAACTCTAGATATGAACCCCTTTTGATACATTTGTATTTCGAATTTGGAAAAGTGTCTTTCATGAAAGTTTTAGCCCTAGATGTTATCTAACTAATGGATTTTATTTTACGTGAAAATAATGAGTAGAACTTAAGTTATGAATTTTTGAGTGAATAAAGGTCATGCTTTCAAAATTTGAAGTTGCTCTTTGGAACATTTTCACTTGAGCGAAAATGCTCCAATTTTCAGCATACTCTCGGGAACGTTTTCGCTTGAACGAGAACTATTCCGCTTGAGTGAGAATCCCTTGACTTCAAAATGAATTTCTTGATATAAAATTGGTAAGTTATGATGTTATGAGATGAATTATGAGTATGTAATGATTTTTAGAATGATTTTGTTATATTTCTAGATTTTAGAAATTGCATGGTGTTATAATATCAATACCAAAGACTTGCTTTTATGATTGAATGTAAAGTTGTGAATTGAGTTGGATAGGATTGATTAAGAAGATAAATATAATGTTTGTGTAAACTAGAGTAAATATGATTATTGATTGTTGAATGACTTACTAGATTGTGAAGATATTGAAAGTTATATGGGATTTGAGGATATGGTATCTTGTTGCAATGGTAGATTAGAAAGAGAGTTATAGAGTGAATTGATGGAATATGATGAAATTGGTAGAATGATGATAATTTTGATAATGTTTGATTGGATTATGAAATGAGTTGATATTTAATTTTTGTGAGTTTTGTGTTTAAATGGATCAAGTCAAATACTCATCACGGGATGCTATTTGGCATAATTTAGTGTATATGGAATTATCGAGATTTACTGTTGTAAGGAGGTATCCAGACTTCTAATGATCTTCCTAGTCATATAGACCGGTTGTCATGTGGTGTGAGGTCGATGGAGGTTGTACTTACACTATTTTGTAGTGGTGTGACTACCAGATAGGTGTTTGAGAACTATCCTGTATGTGGTGCCATTTAAGGGGATAAAGGGGTGTACGAAGTTGAAAGAGACTCTGATAGGACAACGTTTATTGCTCGACTACCATTAAACATGACATGTGTTAGCCTCCAAGATCAAGGATTCCATATGTCTTATCAGGATGAGTTTGTTTAGTTTTAAGTGCTTGAGGGTATGAAATCGTATGCAATGTATGTGAATGAAATAGATGATGTGAAATATAACAATTGATATTGAACTGAATATCTGGGTACTATTAATTGCGATGTTATAGATATTGTGCAAATAAGTTTTTTTCTATATTAGCTCACCCTTATTTTTCTTTGTCTTGTGATTTTATTGGACTGTTATGATCGTGTTTCAACACATGAGCAGATACTGTTACAGGAAATTCTTTCGGAGGATGTGATTGTGAAAATGTTGATAACTACCTTATGTAATTTTCCTCATATTGAGCTGTAACTACATTAAATAAAGTGTGAATATTTTAGATCATTTAATTGTGTTTGTTATCTGCATATACAAAAGTTGTAGTCTACAAAGTATTAGTTTATGATATCTTTCCATAATCCACATATAGTTGAACTCGTTGTGATTGAGAATAGTATATTAGAACAATTTTCTAGTTTGTTACATGGGAGATATTAGTAGTATGTATGAGTAATTCTACTCCTAATGAAAAATTAACTTTCAACATAGTCAAAGACAGTCTTTTAAATGAATAAACCAAGAAGAAGTGAAGTAATAAAGTTAGATCCTCAACTTAGAATGAAGCTTTACATATGGAGTCAAAAGGAAGAAATCAATATAAAAATTCTCAAAGCTTTGATGAAAACAATAAGTCAAAATGAAAATAGAGATCAAGGAAAGACATCATGTGTTTCCATTGTAATAAATTAGGACACATGATAAAGGAGAGTGGAAGGTCTTAAGAGAGAAAAATCAAAGAGTAGAAGTAATAATAATAATAAGATAAAAGATAAAAATAAAGTCATTAATGTAGTTGTATCTGATGGAGAGATTGTCATTATTTATAATGAAAACTCTATTAATCTTACATGCTAGGAGTATGAATGATTTATTGTCTTTATTCATACTCTTGACGTGTGAGATTAAAGTTTTCATCATAAACAATAATAACCTCATCATCAAATACAATTACAATAGTAATTTTATTATTATCTTCATTATTATTATTATTATTATTATTATTATTATTATTATTGTATTTACCTCTTGATCTTTCTCTCTTGATCCTAAACTCCTTTATCACGTGTCTCAAGTTATTACAATGGAAGTGTATGTCTTTCCGTTGTCTTAATTTTCCTCTTGATTTATTGCAATCAATAAATCTTTGAGAATTTCTATATTGATTTCTTCCTCTAGATTTCATAACTAAAACTTCATTTTGAGTTAAGGAGCTAACCTTACTACTTCCCTTTCTCCTAATTTATTCACTTAAAAGACTATCCTTAATCATATCAAAAGCCAATTTTTTATTAGGAGTAGAGTTAATAAAAAATACTACTAATGTCTCTCAATTATCTAGTAATGAACTAAGCAACAACAATGCTAGTAACTCATCATCTAAAACAATTTTTATAGTAATAAACCAATTCATCATATTTTGAAAACTACTCAAGTGTTTTGCCATTGAGAAACCATCTTTGTATTTCAAATTTACTAACTTTTTAATAAATAACATTTTTTTCAAGGAATTTTTAACCTCAAACAACTCACTTAATTTCTTCTATAAATTGTAAGCCAAAGTTTCACTAAATACATGATGATACACAAATTAATCTATCCATTGTTGGATCATACAAATAGTCTTCCTATTTAATTTTTTCCTATCTCCCTCAAATTTATCTACTAGTTTAATACATTTTTCCTTAACAAAATAATAAAAGTTTTTACAAAATAATAAATCTTCCGTTTGAAATTTCCACGTTGAATAATTAGTATAATCCAACGTAATCATGTTTCCAACACCACGATCATCTTCAAAGCACAAACTAGAGCTTCTGATTGGAATTCTGATACTAGTTGTTGGAAAAATCACAACAAATAACAAGAGAAAACAAACCCAAATATTTTCTCCTAGTATAAATTATAATGAACTCTAAAAATATATTAAACAATAGATGATAATAGATAAAAAAGAGAAGACCAAAATATAAAAAGAAAACTAATAGACACCAAATTTTTTAACGTAAAAAAACCTTAATAAAAACCTTAATATGTATTCCACAAATCTAGTAAAAACTTCTATTAATAATAATTCATGTGAATCTTCTTGAAATATCCAATGATCAACAAAAAACTTTTTCTTTACTAATAGAATATATAATCAACACACAAAAAACCTAATTGATATCCTAACTAGACAATTCAAAAAATAAATAATACAAAAATTGATATCCAATATTTTTTCTCTTTAATAATTTTTTCCCTTTTACTAGAGTATATGTACGATTGATTATTCTTCTTTTTTTTCTATTTCTCTAAAAAGGCTTCACTTTCTTTTTAACATTACTATTAATTCAAATTAACTTTTCTATCACAGGGTTCCCACCTTATTCTTTTCTTTTTTTATTATAATTTATTCTTTTCTTTTTTTTATTATAATTTATTTTATAAGTCAACTGACCCAATTATTGTAGATCAGCTACACTACTCCATGGAAGTTTATTAGGAGAAGTGGACTCCGTCAAATCTCCATTATCTACATCTGATGCCTTAAATATTAAAGTGAATTCGCGGTATGAATTGCAGCAAGCTGAGTAATCCAAGGAACATGGCAAGAAATGTACCGAACCATCAGCAACCATCCAAAATTATTCAATTCTACCCAGCACCCGTATTATACCAAACACCTTTCACAATAGGTATCTCACATACTCTTTCGCTGAAAATAACCTAACAAAGAATAAGGTTTAATTTTAGTCAATCGTAAGGAGACAAATATGGAACGCAATATATTTAGTGATCCTAACAGGGAAAAAGTGGTAATAGAAATTCCTCATTTATAAACATTGTTTATGTTAGCATTTTATCTTGGCAAGATCCTCCATAGTCTTAGAGTATTCTATAAACTCAAAGCGGCATGTAAAGTTTAGAATATGGCATTTGTAGTAGATTAAAGGCAGTAGAAGAATCAGTGATCAATACAGTACATATAATGCAATATTAAGCACACTATTGTGTCAGAATCAAACCACAAACTTCTATGAACCTTAACTAATTTCAGAAAATTAGACAAGTCCTTTTATTATATCAAATGAAAATCTGTGAAACATGGAAGCCGCTTGGAAGAGGCACTTCCGCGTGTCAAAAGCGAATCTAACACGGACGTGGCATGGAACCGATGTCGGACGCAGCCCACCAAAATCCGACAAGGCACAATCACCGGACAGACCAATGACGACACGGCCCAAGCTCCGACAAGGACACGACCCCTCAAATCCAAATATACACTCTACACGTCACTCCTCTGCTTTACCAACTCTCTCTCCTTCTCCTTCCCAGTCTTTGTTTAGCGTCTTAGCATGGTTGTGGAAGTTGGAGATGCTGAAGAGAGTGCAGGGTGCAGCCGCGAGGCCGAACGGAAGGAGTGGGACTCGGTCAAAAGTTACAGACCGAGGCCGCGGATGCTCACAACGACTTGGATGAAACTTTTTTTTTAAAAAACGGAAAAACTTTTTTTCAACCTTTCTTTCGAATTAATTTCTCACATTTACAAAGAAAAGAGAGAAAAATGTAAAATAAAATGGGCTGAAGTGAAAATAAAAATATAAAATTGTACGATAGAAAAAAAAATCATGATAATAGTATTTTTAAAACAAATTAAACTTTTTTTTGTCATGTTTCTATATCTATATAGAGTTGACAGATTGCAGGGTTCCCTGCTTTGCTCCCTGGCTTTGCACCCAACTGGATAGGATTTGATTTCAGTGACAAACCAGAGACAGAATATGGTTACATTACAGTTTTAAGAGAGAGAGCGCACCTCAAAGAAGCTTCCATTCTGGTTGATGAAGGAAAAGAGGACGGTTAAAGTTGTAGATCTCCTTCCCTCTTCTCCCTTTTCAATGATCTCCTATATTCCATGACAGATATGTTTGAAACAGATTGAAGATTGTCATTCTTATGAATAGATGATCAACAAAGAGATGATGAACTTTGGGGGCTAGATGTCATGTAGGATTCAATTTCAAACTCATCTGTGATTATACTACAGATGGTTTTATGCGGTTTATCTAATTTTCGCTTATAAACTGGTTTAACCAAACTGGTTATATGGTTTCAGTGACAAACCAGAGACAGAATATGGTTACATTACAGTTTTTAAGAGAGAGAGAGAGAGAGAGCGCACCTCAAAGAAGCTTCCATTCTGGTTGATGAAGGAAAAGAGGAGGGTTAAAGTTGTAGATCTCCTTCCCTCTTCTCCCTTTTCAATGATCTCCTATATTCCATGATAGATATGTTTGAAACAGATTGATGATTGTCATTCTCATGAATAGATGGTCAACGCAGAGATGATGAACTTTGGGGGCTAGATGTCATGTAGGATTCAATTTCAAACTCATCTGTGATTATATTACAGATGGTTTTATGCGGTTTATCTAATTTTGGCTTATAAACTGGTTATATGGTTTGGGTCAAAGAATTTGTTTAGTGATACAATTGTTTGGATCAAAGACCTGAGGGTTCGGATTTAATTTCAATCTCATTTGTGATGATAATACAGATGGTTTTATACGGCAGTAAGTAATTATGCAAGTCATTTTGGCTTATAAACTGGTTAACCAAAATGGTTATATGGTTTGGAGTCAAAGAATTTGTTTTATGAAAAAAATGGTTTGGGTTAATAAATCTGTTTAAGGAAAGTAGTTAGTTATGGAATTGTTTGGTTTGATCTCCTAGCTCATACTGCAGGGAACTAGAAGATTTTGTTTTGGTGACTAAATTAAAAGTGAGAATCCTGCAAAACATATATAGAACAGACCATTCGTTAAGTACATCACAGCTATCCATTGCCAGCTTCTTAAAGATACCTCTGTCCTGAAGTAGTAAATTAGTACCAAAATTCAGAGTACTGTAAATGACTGGTATATATGAAAATGCAGATGAGTTGCCATCCGAATGAGGCACTTGATTTTCTAACATGATGCTTCAAGGTTAAAGCTATTATTTCATTGATTTCTCAGTGTTTCCTTCTCCAATAAAAATCTGTATGTACAGGTAAATACTGGTGACAAATGAGTTGATGATCACATGGATACCTTCCTCAACCGTAAGGCACTAATTCCTCTCCATTAATAAGACAACCAGACACAACACATCTAATCTAGGTTGAAGATCTTAGTTTGCATCAGATGTCACCCACAACGAGACCTTCCGGGAGAGCCAAATTCACATAGGACCAGTATTGCTCCCCTCCTCCATTACAGGAAAGTCAACATTTTTCACAAGGAACCCAGTAGTCAGACCAAATCACTATAGATCAAGCAGGGTTAATCACAACAAATCATATTACTTCAGTTAAGATGCAGCAAAAACAGGAATCTTAACTCCTCATTTTCTACTGCTTCAAAATTTCAGAAGTTAGAATTCAAAATTTCAGAATTCAGCACTAGATAAAGAGACTTTCCTCAATTGCAAAATTGATGGAAATGTACCTGAAATAGATTCCCAAATACTCAGCTATGATGTCCTTTACAATGTACACTATCCACAAAATCATCATCGTCATCTTCCAAAACAACATCAGAACCTATATCTGATGTCAAATCATCCTCTGCATCCTTATCCAGCCCCACACCATCTTCCCCCTTAAAGTCCTCGCAAGCATCCTCCACATACGTCCTCGTTACCTGCCCCATTTCATCCTCCAACCTGCTTCTCCTGTACCCAACCAATTCCCTATCAACCTTGGCTTTCCGGGGACTCAACAGGACGAGCTCAGCCAGCTTCCTCCGCGCCAAATACAACTCATTCGGCTCAATCAGCTCGCCTTTCCTATATGCCTCCCGGAGGAAAACAGTGTGAAGCTTCCCCTGATTCCCCCTGGTGGAGATATAGAAAATACCCTGATGCTGGAGCAGGAAATCCTTCAACCTCTTGGGCAGGTTCATCGCCATCCGGAAATGTGCGATCCGCTCCAGCGTAATCTTCTTCTCCACAGTCAACGATAACAACTCATGAATGGTGGCAACAGCCCTCTTCTCCATTCTCTTCTGGGCCTCAATTGACCTCAAATCATACCCAGAAATATCCTCATAGGGGGACCAATAAGGAAGCCTCTGCCACTTCCACATTGCAATCCTAAAATACTTACCAATCTTAAAACCAGGTGGAAAATCAATCAAAAAAGAAAACCTAACATCCTCAGCATCGCCACCTCTCTCTCTATAAAACCTCTCCCTAAGCTCCTCAATTGCACAAGTCCCTAACCTAGGATCTCTCTCCACAACCTCAATGTACTTCATCCTAGTTTCATTAGCATCAATCAAACGGAAAAATTGCGGGTACCTCAGAACCACCGAGTGTTCAAAGTCGTCCGGGAGCCCGAAGGCGGCGCGTGCGATGCGCACGTGCTCTAGACGGAGCCTGCCTTCGTTCGACATCAGGAGAAGCTTCCGGAGCCGCGTAACGGCGCGTGGAATCTGCTCCGCCAGCGCATTGCGCTCCTGCTGGATCTGGAGGATGGCCTTGCGGGTGAGGCGGCAGAAGAGGATGCGCTGGACAGGGTGCTCGAAGATTTCGAAGACATGCGGAAATTTGAGGACAAACGCCCCGGCCTCATAGCGCGTGAAGCCGAAGCGGCGCGCGAGGGTTTCGAGGCGCGATATTGGGAGCGATTGGGTGCGTTCGGAGAGAACGAGGCTTTGGAACTTGAGGACCTTGCGCGTTTTCTTTTCCACTTCCATGTAGTTATCGTAGCCGTGGTCGCGAACCCTAAGTTGCTTTTTGGGAATTGCGGTGGATTGCGCGAATTCTCTGAAAAAGTTTAAATTAGGATTGTATGGGAAATTCTCAAGATTGCGCTTGAAGAAGCTGGAGGTTCGGGAACCGAAGACTCGCATTTTGGGGTTTAGGGTTTTGGTAGTTCGGCTATGGAGGATGAACAATGAAGCAGTGAAGTCAAAGGAGAAAGGGTAGGTTAGGAAATAATAAGGTAGATGGGGTGATAATGGAATACAATATCTTTTGGGTTTATTCTGAATCGGCTTCTTAAGTGGGCTTTATTTTGCTTTATTTTGGTTTTAGATATAGTAAAAAAAAAAAAAAAGGACAAATCCTAAAACAAGTGAACCATCAATTAATAGTAATTGTTATTGAAATATATAGGTATTTAAATTTAGATAAAATTAAAATATAAATCAAAATACAAATATCAATTATTAAAAAAAATGAGAAATTAAAATATAATAATAATAAATTCAAGAGATAATATAATCACCAAAGATCATATTTGTGAATAACCTATAATTTTGATATACTATTTACAAATTTAAAAATTATGAAATGCATAATTTATATATATAGAACATAGGCTTAATTAAATTATAGGGTGAATTGATTTTAGTATATGTTACTTTTTTTTTTTGGTTTTCATTTTTTTATAAACTTTTTTTTCATCTTGATTTTGACATCATCATATCACATCATCATATCACATGTTAATAAATTACCAAATTTAATAATAATGACATCATCAAATTTAATAATAATGACATCATCAAAGTGTCATATCATCAAAGTGTCATAATGTAGTTAATAATTTAAAACTATATATACAGATTCTATTAGAATAAAACGAAATAAATTTAATATTTTAATTAAATATTATGAATTATTTAATATGTTTAATTAATTTCAAACTTACAAAAATGGGACTATAATTTGGTAAACATTTTGAAAAAATTAGAATAAAATTAGTTGGTTTATTCGTCCAATTGTTTTAATTTATTGTTCAGAAGATAAATTTTAATATTTTAAAGAATTTTTTTTTTTACTTTCTTAAAAGATATAATATTTTTCAATTTTATTTTTCATTTCTCTCATGTATTAATATTAGACAAAACGTTTTCATCTTATTTTTACAATCTTCGATTTTTGTTTTCTATTATATTTTACGTATATAAGTAATTTTTATCTAATTATTTCATTTTTATAAAAAATTATGGTTATAATAATTTATTTTTTAATATAGTATTATATTATTAAAAATATTATTTTAGTCAATTTGATTTAAACCAATTGAATGATAAATTTTAAATCGATATTTTCATTAATTACGTGATGGGTTTAGTTTAAAAAAATTGAATATTAATTATTTTTTTTAACAATTTATTATCATTCTTAATAATCATATATTTTTTTTTCTTAGAAACAAATAATCATATATCCCTTCTTTAAAACCAAATATAATTAATTAATGCAAAATAATCACTTAATGCAAAATAATACAAGTTGTTAATTTTTAAAATAATTACTTTAATAATCATTCAAATGGCGATTATAAATTTAGTTACATTATAAAATTGTTTTACATTTTGAAAATATAATTATTCAACTCATTAATTATTATAAATTAAATAATAAAATCATTTTTTTAGTTCTCATATTATGTTATTTAAAAAAAAAGTGTGTAATATATTATCTTGTATAATTATAAGAAAACAAAATATCAATATAAATTAAATTCTGAATAAACTATTTTAAGAGGTCTGATTTATTTTTAATCAATCATAATTCATTTTTATTAACAAAGTCATATATTAATTGATTTTATCATATTAGTAATATAATGTGTCAATCCAGCTTTATAAATTAAAATCCTAAATTGATATTTAAAAACACTAGCCAATATATATATTATCAATATTTCTCTTCTTAAACACTATAACTATTTATTAGTTAAGACAAGAGAATTTCAAATAATTTTTTTTTTTGGAATTCATATTGAAGTATCTTTATTTTGCATGGAGAATTTTATAATTTTTAAAAAAATTTAAATATATTAAATTTAAATTATTTTTTATTTTAAATTATTTAAATATTTTATTTTTATTTAAATATTTAAAATAATTTCAATTTATTAAATTTATTTTTTATTAATACTTTAATTATCATTAAATACTAAAATATCAAATATAAAAATTACAACTACTAGATCACTTAATTTGATCGAACTCAATTAATTGAGATAGGCCATGATAATTGGAATAGTTGAGATAAGCCATGATAATTGGAATAGGTTGAATCAAGTCCAATTGGATTGGGTCAAGTAGAATCAAGTTAGATTTAATCAATTTAGATCAAGTTAATATAAAGTTAGATAAAACTTATATAAATTATATTAGTCTATGTCGAGATATGCTTGGTTGGATCAAGTTAAACTTACTTGGATCAGGTATGAATTATCTAGACGAATCAGATTAGGTTAGGATAGGTCAAATCTTACCAATTCGAGTTGAGTTAGGTTAAGTTAAGAAGACGAGTTAAAAAAAATTGAATTGGGTTAAATATAATTATGTCGGATCAAAAACTGATCTAGATTAGAACATGTTAAACTAGACTTGGTCACATCAAAATGGATCAAGTTGAATCGAAATGAATCAAACTAAATTAAATCAGATTGATTTATATTAGATTGAAATAAATTTGCTGAATCAATATTATCGGGGACAAATCAGGTTGGATCACTCCGGCCTTAGTTACAAAATTGAAGATCTACCTATCATGATGGAACAACAAACAACTAAGGATTTCTGTTTGAATAAAACATTGTCTACTTTTTATTCAGATTATTCCTCAACCAATAAAATGTTATTTGTGTGAAGAAGTTTCATAACAAATAACATTGTTCATCACAGAAATCTAATAATATTTTTTTTGAATAAAAAAATTCAAATAATTTTTGTTATCATAAACTATATACATCATCTTAATAAAATACTACATTTATAAAAACACAAACAAGATTAGGAATAAGAACTTGGTTCCATAGAAACCACATCAAGAGACAAGACAAAGCAATCAAACGGTAAAAGCCCACAAGTTATGAACCTGTAATATCAACGAAACGAACTTTAACAGATAATAGCAAAGTTGAGCAGTTTCACTTTAACTATGAAAGTAAAGGGTGAATGAATAACTGACAATATATTCTTTTGGACATGTAAAAGCTAAGACTTGCAGCAGGTAAAGAGTCAATACCCGAACCACCACAAAGCAACTTGTTGCTCTTTCTCGGTTGGTTCGTTCTTGACTCAAACCCTTTTCTGCCTCAGCCTCTTCTTTCTCTACTCTAAAATAATACTCTATACACCCAACTGTAGGCATCTTTTACTGTGTTTTCTTTCAAAAGAAAATAAAGAAAAAAAAGTTTTTTTTTTTGTGATAAGATAAACTAAACCTTGAATCAAAGAAAATGGTTCATGCAACTCCTAGTGCATCTTTGATCTTCTGAATGGTGCATGAGATTAGGGTATTAACCGTTTCAACAGACTCCACTGTGAACTTAGCTGATTGGTTGCCATTCTGCAACATCTGTAACCCAACTGTAAGCAAGCAGCTGCCACTACCATCACTGCCATCATTGTTATTTGAGTGGCCGTCAGGCAGAATAGCAAAGCCTGACGGACGAAGAGCAATGAACGATGAATCTCCACAGTTCATCACCATGTTCAAGGACTGCATGTTGATAGGGGAATAAACTACCATCGAGCCGGAGGCATCAGTCCATGACTCTTGCAGATATAGCACATTGCTCTCGTTATTGACATACTACAAGTATCACAAACAGAAGAGAATGTTAAATGCAAGGTGATGATGATCTTTCTTTATACACACTAAGGCCTTTGTTTCGAAAAAAATTTCAAGAAGCACTCACAGTAGACAAAAAAAGGGTAAGGTGAAGCTTTGTTTGTAAGATAAGCATATGAAAATCTTTACCCTCTTAAAAGGGTCGAATCAGTTCGACATGGATTTGTCATAGGCTAATGTTAATTCTTATTGGAGGTCTCAAAACATGAAAAAGGAAACAAAAACTTGCTAAGCACGTGATGAAAAAATCCACTTACATGAAGGATGGAAACACAGTTTCCATGTTCTTGTCCTTTAGGAACACGGAGCATCTCCTTCATTGGACCACCTTTGGACAGCATATCCCATTCACCTCTCAACTGTTCATTACGCAGAAAGTCAAACAGCCTTTGCCGTGACACGGGCATCCAGACAGAAGTTGAAGCACTCAGCACAATGCCAGGAGCCTCATTTGGGTCATCCACAATTTTCCGGGCCATGATTCTCATGTCATCAGCCAGATTACCAATGTGAAGGACGTCCCACTTGCGTGCAGATGAAGCACAGATACCTGAGCAGAAGTACTCCGTCATGCGTTGTGCAAGCTTCATCATGCTTCTCCTATTCGGTTGGCTGATGACTGGCATAAACCACATCCATCAAAATTGGAACTTCATCATATTTATCACAGTGAACAAGTGTTTAAGGCAGTGACAATGTGACATACCAGTGGGGTCGTCAGATGGACCAGGAGGGGACATGAGGACTGCCAAGCAGTGACAGTGCCTTAGGAGAGAGGCAATCCATCTTTGAGCTCCAAAGGCAATGCCAGAACTAACCAATGGACGACAAAGTTGGTGGATGACACTCTCATCATACTGGGAATGTTCCACCCAAATAATCTACAACAGTGCAATTTACCTTAAGCAATCTGGTGAATGCTACAAATTTAATGCAATATGAAAGAAACTTTAATGTATGCAAAGCCATATTACGTGAACCAAGTAGTTCCAGTAATTTTTTCACCAGAAAGAGGACAACATACATCTCTTAATCATTGTAGATGTACAAACTTGACAAAAATAGACCTCGAGTGCTAAATATAGAAAGGAAAAGGTATACAATTAAAAACTTTAACTGAAAAAAAGGTAGAAAAAAGTTCAAGATTAAACATAAATGGAATTAGGAAGGTTAAATTGCATATGATAACTACTATAGCCCACACTCAACAACAAAGGAAATGTAAAACCCTAGGATAATATTAAATCAATATCCCATCTTAGAAGTCCCTTGAAAGGATTAAAGTAAATGAAACAAATTTCAAAAGGTTATGATCAGGTGAATATGATGGCTGTTGGAAAATATTTAACACTAGCAATGAAGAATTGATCATACTAACGGACTGGAGGCACCATATAATCTATAATTGGACTGGAGGCACATCATTGTCATACAAAGCAAAAGTATATTTTTTATGAAAGGGTGAAGAAATAAAAGCATTATATTTTCATAAGAGTAAAGTGCAGCGTGATAATCAATGATTGAGAAATCAATAATAGAGATTTTGATCAAATGTAAATACACGCACAAAAAAATTATGATCTACGAAAATTGTTGCAATTCTAACTACTAATTTTCCAACAATTTACTAAAGTGTGAATTTAGAGGACCCAAATTGAAATTGGTACAAAAATATAAGCAACTACTATAGGTGTGCTAAAATTTCCGTTCAAAAACATGGAATGGATATTCAATCCAATGACACCACACCCATGGATTGGTTAGAATGTGTGCCAACTGTAAACCATACATGTACTATATCAGTTACACGACAAAGATGAAGAACCTAAGAACCGGTTTGGTTGGTTGCGACTTTTAGGTTTTCTAATATGATTTTGAAAATAAAACATGTTTGGATAAACATTGAGCTTAAATGGATTTACCTTACATTCATTTTCAAAACCAAAAAATAATTGTGCATTTGATTTAGTTTTAGAAAACACACTATTGCTACATTTCGCTTAGCCACCTCCCTCTTCAGCACTACTGTTATCAGCACCACCACTACAGTAATCGATGTCATGACCATCATTGCTACATTTGATATTTAGTTTTAAAAGGACACATTATTGCCTAAAATATCTCATTCTTATTGCATTTACCTTGGACAAACCATTGGGCATATCCTGAATAATACAGCCAGAAGGAAGCCTCCTGCAGCTCATTTGTGGATGTGAATTGGAAGCATTACGAATAATGTCAACTGAAACATCAACCACAGCCCATACACCTTCGACATGCTGCTTGCAAAACCTGAGGAAAGTCAATTGACGACTAGGGACCAGTGGAGAAAACACTTGAACTTCAGCCAGCATCTGAAAAGCATTCCCGAATTAGTTGTAGCCAAAATTGCAAAAGACCAAACCCAGCAGAGAAACATACCACTTGCAAAGCTCCATTTCTCGTTCCACCAGTGCCACTAGATAATACATCCAAAGTGCAAGCACTAGCAACCATACATGAAAACATCTCCGACCATCGATCCTGTTGGCATAAATTATAAATTAAAAAAAATATATAAATATTCATCTGTGATCAATTCAAGTTCAAATAATCATCATAGTCAATCACAAGTTATCAATATATCAAATTGTTCAACCCGAAAATTACTTCAAATTACACTAGAAGATAAATATGGCATACAAATACAGTGAAGCTTCCTTTGATCTATTCTAGATTTGTGAATAACTGCACAAAACCTCCAATAAAATCAATTAAACTTTGACAGATACTAAGAAATTAGGTATCATACCACATCCATCAATGTTTCCACAAGGCCCAAACTGCTGGCTAATACAACTCCAGTTGCTCTTGTAGCTTCAGTTACATAACCAGCAGGTTTTGTTCCAACATAAGCAGAAAACATTCCTGCATACTCCTCACGGTTAAGTACTTCATTCCTGCCATCAGAACTCTTAATCCAAAGAGGGCTATCTTGCTGAGCCATCTTAACTAATTCATCCATAGCATTTACTGCAATATCTATAAGCATAGATCTCTCAAGATGGACTTCATTTCCCATCATTCCCATTGGTGATCTACCACTCATGCGAGGCATAGCAGGTGTGGAGCCCAAAACTCCATCTCCCACATCAAATCCAATAGACAAGGGCATGCCAAAATTGCTTGAACCACCAATTCCATTTCTACCAATAGCAAGCTCTAGACCAGAATTTGTGGGTGGCAGAGACATGGGACTGGCCAGTGATGAGAGAGACCGGCCCAGGAACTTGTTTGCTAATGTACATATTCGGTTCAATTCATCCTTCAGTCGAGCATTTTCAATTCTAGTCTGGTGCTCCTCTAATGAAATTTGACCAGGAATGGCTGGACCACCACAGTTGTTACATATAGGATTTGCCAAAGCTTCCTTCATTACACCATTCTCAGCTCGGAGCTTGTCATTTTCCTGCTTAAGAACCATGTTCTCATGGCGTTCCAGTTGTGTCTGATTCAAGAAAATCAATTCATTTAGTATAATATTATCAATGGCATCGACAAAATATATAAAAGAGAAAAAATATTAATGTATGCCAACTAAAACCAAATCATGTGTCCCCATTTCATATCTCTCTCCTACCTGCCTCCCTGCAATTTTTAATTCGGGTTCAGTTTTGTCACAACCCTTGAGATTGCCAGAAGCCAAGGAATTGTGATCACAATACGCCTTTGCCCAAAATCTTGACATTCCAAAATCATTTACAGACAGTTTTTTAAAACATCACTCCCCCTCCCCCTCCAAATAAGCAGAAAAATAACAACCAAGAAAGATAATGCTACTTTTCAACCCTTATCCTTTAATTAAAGGATTAAGCGACCGGGACAAGAGATTTTAATGCATTCAACTGACCTTCATTTGGGTTCGTCGATTCTGGAACCAAAACTTGACTTGCTTATTCTCCAAGCCAAGTCTCTTACTAAGATCTGTTCTTTGCTTCTCATCAGGATGAGGACACTCCTTGAAGAACCTAAAACAAAAACAGAAAAAACAAATAAAGAATAAAAATCACCCCTAGCAAACAAATCAATACAGATTGCATTTTAAAAATAATAAAGAACATAAAAAGATTTCATAATTTCATAAGCCATACGCTTCAAGCTCCTGAATTTGTTGAGGAGTGTGTCTATGGTATTTCTTCTTCTTTCTCTGTGGCTGATCATCTCCAGCATCTTGGTCATCACCGGATCCACCATCAAAATTATCACTTCCAGACCGGCTTTCATAGTCATCATCCCTCAGCCTCCCCAGCAAATTACTAGTATCAAAACTCTCTCCAATTAGACCCATCTCACCATGACCTTCCATTTTCCTTTGCTACAGAATGATAGTCCCATTAGCAACAATAACGATAAAAGGATGATTGATAAGATGCACAAATCATATTCATAATCCATACAAAAGAAAGAACAAAACATGATAAACAAAGGGAGTTTTAAACCAAAGGGGAGACGAAGCATACAGCAGATATATACAAGCTAGATGAATTTTGCTTTAAAATGTTAACGCGTGAAGAAAAAAGAGGTGGATCAACAACAGAAAAAGTGGCCATGAAGCGGTGGTTCAATGGAAAACCATCCACTACAACTCTTGCACCCCCACCAACCACAATTCACACAGTCGCTGCTAAACAAACCCTCAAGCTCGAACCCTACAAAAAGCTATGGATAATTTTCTCTCCCAAACTCCCAAAAATTTTATACACCATATATGCAAGTACTCTCTCTATTCCCTATTTCCTTCTCTGACCTTAGTGTTCTCCAGGCTCTATTCTGAAATTGTCACTATCACTTTTATCAGGGCACCTTTTCACTTGTGGATTCTTCACTCAACTTTTTGACCGTAAACCAAAATTGAGTCAAATGTTCACAACATTGAATTCTTTTGGGGTAAAAGAATTTACACATACACAGCACCAAAAAGTAAACAAAGGTGTTCCTTTGTCAACGCTCCATGCAAGACTTTTAACTCATTCCTTTCTATAGAATTAACCCATTCCAGATGCAGATGTCAGAAGGAACAAGATAAGAAAAATCCCCTTTTTTTCTGACCCGGTGTTCACACCCGTTTCTCCAATTACACAACTCACCAAATCAAAAAATAAAGAGTCACAAACTAAAATAAATGCCCTTAATTTTTTTCCCTTCATGTGCTTCACCTGACATGACAAATTCTTTGTCAGTACTCAAAAATTTCCAAAACCCAAAAGGGTCTAGAAGCCAAAGCTGTTGCACAAGAAACAAACAAAGCAATTTGGAGCGATGACTTTTTATGAAAAAAGACAAAAACAAACACAAGATTCACACTACACATTAGTTTTCAAATGCATGGTACCAAATCAAAGCAAAACGACCCAGTTGACTCCCCCAACCCCTTTCACTGATACAAGTTCAAAAGAATCAAAGAAAAGCAAAAAACATGGACGATAAAGAAACGAAGCCAGGTACACTGAGAAAGTTATACCTTTTAGTTTAGCAGTCCCGAAGCAAAATGCCCGCGAAATTTCTTTTTCTTCGTAATAATTTTCAGATCCTTCGACACTTTCTCTCACTGGGATCTGTGGGAGAGAAAAGGACAGGGAAAATATTATATGATATGTTATTATTATAATAACACATACATCTAAACAAATCAGTAAGAAAATATTTTTTATTCAACACTAATAACAAGTGAATAGATAATTACCAGAGCTGACTTACAAAGACTCAAAGAAATCACAAAGTCAATGGCTTTTTCAACTCTTTGGATGATGATTATTTTCTCAAGCACATACAATTCTCTTAAGTAAACAAATAGATTAATTAAAAAAAAAAAAATCAACCTTTTGGATCAAAACCCAGTTCCCATTTTGAAATCCAATGTCTATGTCTGTCTCCCTCTTGATTCTCTCTTTCTTCACTCAATTGCATGCAGAGTTTCTCTCTCTAAATCTTCTGAAATCTGATAGTCCCTTTCCCTGTTCTTTCTCTCTCTACAATTCTCTTGTTTTACTTCGAACATTTGGCAATATATAGGATCTGAGAGAAATGAAAGGCGCGTGGGCCCCACTGACAAACAAAACAGCGGTTCCTGATGTCCGCTTTCTCCCAGCGCGTGAAGCCAGGCGCGCGTGGGATGTCTGTCCTTTGACGTTGCCAGTTTTTAGATTGCCTTGTCTTTCCGCGGCAGTAGTTTAGTGCGGGCGGTACCACATCAGCTCTGTGAGACCGGTTTAAATTAGCCAATCAGAGGCTACCGCACGCGAGGGCAATACAGTCATTTAAAAAAAGTGGGGTCATGTTGGAAAAGAAGAGGATTTGTGGCGTGACTCTGGGATTGACGAAATCGGAATATTCAATTATGGATTTTGATTCTTTTTTTTTTCCTTTTTTGTAAAAAGCAAAAAAGAAAAAAAAGAAAAAAAGAAAGAAATAAAAAAAATCCTTGTTTGCATGCAAGTGTGATTTTGAATCCTATTTTTTTGCTATATTTGAGGATGAGTTATATAAGGAAAGAAAATCACAAAATCCTCTCTTTTGTGTTTCAACTTTTTTTTCATCTTTTTTCTAAGAAGGTAAAAAAAAGACTTACTTAAATTGTTTATCAACTCTTAAAATGATGGAAAGATTTATAATAAGACTTTATGACCTTTTAGTTTTCTTTTAATTTAATTTCTTCTTAATGCTAGCATAATTCTTCTATGTTATAGCATTTACCCTATGTTTATAAATCATTGCAAAAATTACTTATTAAATAACTGTTCACACATTTAATATTTTTTACCAATATATTTAATATAATATAGTTAAATAATAATATAAATGTTTAGCATTTAATATTGTTAACAAATAAAATTAATTCTTAAAAAGAAGGATTCAATTCGGATTCATGTCTCCCATGATTTTGCAAATATAATAAGAAAATCACATCTTAATTTCTAAAAGAAAATCATTATAGAAATCCAACAAATTATTATAGAAAATTCAACAAATCATCCAAAAAATCACATCCTAATTTCTAAAAGAAAATCATTATAAAAATCCAACAAATTATTATAGAAAATTCAACAAATCATCCAAAAAATCACAATCCAATCTATATTGTAGCACGTTTACTTTTATTGTTCGAATCCACAATCTAGCTTGGTTTAAAATGATTTATTCATCAAAGAATGGTTCACATGTTTTGTCCATTAATCATGAGTAAGAATCTTTCTCCAAAACAAAAAACAAAAAAGAAGAAGCTAAGAATCAAATCCTCCCTCTTTTTCAAACTATCCCTATCAAGAATTGGCATACAAAGTATCAAATTTGACAAAAATTCAAGCAAATATTTGATCACTTCTAAAAGAATTTCATATTGTAACCATCATTTAGTTTGTTCTTCCTTTTAATTTTCATTACAAAAAATACCTTTTTTTTTTGTTATGATTTGATTAAGATGAATGTGATTAATAGTGTGGTTTCATTCATGCCAAGAGGGTCATCTTGTGGTGGTTTTCAAGGATTATAGTCAATTTTGTGGCAAGTATAAGTAAATTTTCAATTTTTGAAAGGGAAAAGAATTTGGGTAACAAAGAGTGTGGGGTTCTAAGCTATTGAAATTGAATTAAATTCTTAGGTAACGCACCACTATTTAATGGTGGGTGAATTCAATCACATTCATGTCACTCTCTAGTGATAGACATAGTTCTTTTGGCTAATTCAATGGAGGCTTTTCATCTTTCATTTCTCTTTAGCAAATTCATTAGCAAAATTAGGTCTTTCTTTACAACATCCTTTTTGGTTATATAATAATTTTGTACATGAATTTTTATGTTTCTTATATGTTAAATCCCATTTGATTTTTAATAGATTGTGGCTTGGAGATTAGGCTCATTTCCATTGATAAAAAATATATTTTGTTTTTCAAACGATTATTATAAATTATTGACTTTGGAGTTTTAACTTTTTTTTTTCATCCCTCCACATTCTTTTTAGTTTTTTTTTAAAATAAATTTTCCTTTGATTATAATTAAAACTTTATATCTTTTATAATAGGTTAGCAACTAAATTTGAAAATAATTATTGGCCAACTATAATTAATTATTAGAAGTAATATCTTTCTTTATAGAAATATGTGGTTTTGAGTAATTTAATTAGTTTTATATGAAAAGAAAACAAAAGAGGATGAAAAAGATAGTGTATAAGTTACTTTCCATTTCTACAGTTGAAAAATGATTACTTATTTTCTAAAAGAAAAAGTTTAACAAGAATATAATTTTATTTTCAAGTATTATACTATATATTGTATTATATTTTCAATAAAAAAAAACATATATCACATAAATATTATATTTAACAATTTCCGAGTAGAAATAAAACATGTCTCAAAATAGTGAAGTATGATCGAGTTTTGATTACAATATATTTTAAAACAAAATACTTTGATATAACACTGATACTTTTTTACAAAAATCAATTAGAAATATAGTTTTGACATCTTCATTGTTGTTTTAAAAATAAAGTTTAAAATTAGAAAGAATAAGACATACAATAAGATTTGTAATGAAGAAGAGTTCAGTGATGATGATTGAGAAAGCAACAAAACCATATTTTTCCATTTTAAGGAACAATCTTGAATGGTCCCCTTGTGACAAAACCCTAATTGTTGAAGCTTTCAAAGAAAAACCCTAATTGCATTAAAGGAAAAAAGGTTTATTGTTGTGTTATTATAAGTTCTTAATTGCTCATGATTTGAGTCTTGAACTTTTTAATTCAAAACTTTATATCTAAAATAACAGTGAAGATGGGATGACTTAATATCTAAATTTCTAACTAAAATTTTGACTACTTCTTAAATTTATATCAATAAAATATTAAGAAATTACGTTATAACGTAAAAACAGGTTGCATGCAAATCGAAATAAGTTAAAAAAAAATTATAATTACTGGTGAAAATCAACTCAATTATAATCGAATTAATTTGTTTCCATAGTACAATTTAAAACTCTTCATATTTGTTCATTATTTAAATAATTAATAAAGATTATTAATTTTTTAAAATTTTGTAATGAGACAATTTACCTAATCTATCAAGGTAGAATAAACTAAGTGGGATTGGAATTTTTTTAACTCACTATAAAGTAATTTTCAATTAAAATTGTAATTCCAATGTATAATAAAAGGAATGAAATTGAAAATTTTTACCTCTATAAAATTATTTAGTTAAACTTGTAAAGGCGGAGTCAGAAATTTTATATGAGGAGCCGAATCTGAATTAATTAATATATATATATATATAAATTAATTATTATATAAAAATAAATATAATAAATAAAATTATTAATAAATTATAAATTATTTACATATATTTAAAATTAATATAAATAATTATATATAAAATCAAATACATATATAGTACATTTAATTTTTTCAACCATGTTTTATATTATAAAAATTATTAATTATCATATATGTATTAAACTTTGTAGCAATTTTTTTTCCAATCCAATCAATAAGAAAATCATATAACTTGACAATCAACGAGAATGATTATTTAAATAAAAAAGATGATACACATCTATAAAATAGTTATATGATCCAAATTTTATATAAATTTTACGAATTTCATCTATTTGACTCACAAAATAATCATAAATTTGTGTTGCATCCCAGAATTACATATCAAAACATCAATATCAATTTTTTCATATGCTTATAATTTTAAAAAGAGATTGTTGAATAGGTTAATCAATTATTTGCATTGTAATTCTTCATCAACACAATTTTCTTCAATATTAGTTAATTGAATTTAAATTTGATAGATTAGAGGTTATTTCATCAATCCTATCAATTTTTCTTTTTCTTAAAAAATATCTTCTTAGACATCTCTAAACCTCAAACTGAATTTTCAATATTTTAAATATCGAATTAAAATAGAGCATTATAAAACATAAAAACAACTAATAAATTGATAACAAATAATAAAAATTATATTACACATGCTAATATGTTATAATATTGAACAAAAATAATAAATAAAGAATTTTTCTTTGCTTATTTCTTCACTACAAGAAAATATAGTTAGTATCGTATCTACTTTGTTTTTGAATCTCTTATCTTTTAGTTTCTAATATTTTACAATCTTCTAATATATGTATATATAATATAAAAGATTATTTTGGTATGTTTTGATTTTCTTTTTAATTGATAATATTTGTTAAAAAGATATTCAGTACAAATACAAAAACTTATCTTTTTGAGATTAGATAAAATCTTTTTTTTATATATATAAAATTATATATTTAATTATTTTAAATAAAAGAAATTTTATTTAGATTTAATCTATATATAATTTTATACCATATTATAAGATAATATATTTTATAATTTAATTATAATTGTATATAATAATAAATAAAAATCAAAATGTTAGAACCCATCTTGTAATAAGATAAGAACTTTGAAAATTTAGATATATTGGACCACTGATAGATATAATATGTGTTAGATCTTTAAATTTAACTAGCTATCATGTGTTGTTTTCTATTTTTATAAAAAGACAAAGACTTTAATGTCCAATAATTAGAAAACTTAGATTGTATATCTTAAATTTTGTCTTTAGTAAAACATGTTGAATGGTGGTTGTTGATATTAGTGATTTTATTTCTAACGTATATGGACCCATCTAATCCTTCTTATGATTATGTTTTTTAAGGAACTCTCATTCTATCATTTGTTGTTATTACGTGTTTAGAGTAGTTAATAATAATTGTCCTTGGATAGTCATTATAATTTTAAGATAGATAAGTATAACTTATTTTACAAATCTTAAATTTTCTTTTAACGATATTACTTGTTAACATTATACTACAACACTAAAATACATAACTTTAATACATAACTTTAATGATAGTTTGACCTTTATTTAATATATAAGAAATTAATTAATGTCATAATTGATATAAAATTTATTTTCAATTTTAAATAGATAAAAAAATTGAGAGATCAAAATTAAAATTTTTCATTTTACAATAACTTTAGTTAATGTAAGGATTCAATTCATTAATTTCTTTCTTCCCTTTCCTTCCATTTCATTCTTTTTCTTTATATATCCAAGGGTTCCCCAAAATTATGAACCCTAATCCTTATCTTACCCTTACTCTTACAATTCATGCTTAAGGAATTCATCAATCGCTTCTTCGTCAAATTACAAAAACGTCATCAACTTTTCCGATTTTACCTTCATCTTCTCTCGCAAGATCTACACCGCCGACCCTCCCATCCCAATCCAAACAAGGTGGAGGAGCTTGTGGATGGATAGTGAGCTACTGCATTCTTTTTTAGGGAAGGAGGTTTGCGATGGTGGCACAATGATTTTCAAGTTTAGGGATTTGATCAAGGTGTGGATGGTGGATGATGGTGGATGATGATAGGTGATAGGGTTTTGGGGGATTGTGTTGTTGAATGGTTTTTCCCTCTTCTCATTGTTGAATGTCGGAAAGGGATTGTAAAAGGTTGTGAGATTTTGGCGTTCGAGAAAGGGGTTACCAAAGTGGAGCTGGAGAAGATTTCCGCATTTTAGACCATAATAGGGTTTTAGAGTTTTCACTTTTTAGATCTGATGGTGGCTATAGGGAGCATTATCACCCGATTAGATTTTTATTTTAATAAGTTTTCAGTTTTTTATTTGACCTTAAGGGTTAGGTTTTGGGTGGCTGGATGAAGATTGAGGATTTCATTGCATGCGCGCCTTTTTCCTATAGTTTGTTTCCATACTTTGCTTAAATCCTTAAAGATATATTTGCTTTGCTCATCTGGTACATATAAAGATGGTTAGAGCACTAGGAGCTTGGCTCAACATTGTGAAGTAGGAAAGGACATTTGGACAATCCCAATTCAGGTAAGGGAAGTTAGCTCTAGTTCAAGTTCCCTAGAATCATAAGACAATAGATTAAGAACTAAGCCTATGATTTTGATAACTGGATACATGTGAACTGGATATTAAACTGAGGTGTTGGTTGAGTATGTGCTTAAATACCCAAAAATTGGGTTGAATTAGGTTATTGAACATTTTTTTGTTGAACCTTTATGAATCAGTAGTTATGGCAGTGGTATATTTGTTTATTGTAAATTGAGTGTGCTTGAATTCTAAATGATAGCAATCTAGTTTCAGGTTGTATGAAAATATGCATATTTAAGAGTGACGTAGAACTTGTGATTTGAGTTGACTTGGTGGTGTGGTAAATTGAAGTTGGTTAATTGAAATTTTGGAAAAAAAATCTACTTTCAATCAATGACCCAACAATTTATGAAAACAAACCTAAATTAATCTGTTGTGACTAGATTTATGACATGAATTTTGTTTCAGTCCTTGAACTAAATGTGACCATCTGATATGGAGCAAATGGACTGATGTGAGATGAATTTTGTTTGAGTTAGACTGAATTGAATTCATATTTTAGTTGTGAAATTTTGTAAAAATCACTTTGAGCAACCTGAACCATCAATTTTATTAGAAAAGAACATGTGATAAGCCGATTTAGCACATTTATGTGTGTCACATTTATGAATTTTGGTTCAGTAAATCAAAGTGACTTTTCTGCAGAATTTTGGTTGAACTATGTTAATGAATATCCTATTGATTGAAATATGTGAATTAAAAGCAATTGTAATGGTATGTTTGCTGTTATTACTGGAATGTGCTTGAAATTTTGATAATATGGATCTAATTTATGGTTGTCTGATTGTTTTGTGCTAACTGATGTTACATTGATTAAATTCTTGTCTGGTGTTGAATTGATTTTAAGTTTTGTGGAAAGGCTATCCTGGTTCAAATGATTCGTCCCTTTTTTTTTTAAATGAGGCACTGTTTTTAGTTACTCTGGAGAAGCTTGTAGATGGTATAATAGCTTGTTAGATTTTAAACCTGTTACTGAATTAGGATGAATATTGAGTGTTAGTGTGAATTTAGACATTCCCTTGTTATTTGTCTATTCCAAAAAAGGGATGTGGTGAGAGATCCATGGAGGTTCTGTCAGTTGCTTTTAAAAGACAACTAGATGAGACTACCCTAATATGGTGTTGGCTATAAGTAGCGAGGGGATGACGCTAGGTGGAACATATTCAGTTAGTCGGTCGTGATAAGTCTCGTGGTCCTGTTTTTGATACATGGATGACACTAAAGTGAAACAGACTCAGTTAGTCAGTCGTTATAAGACCTGTGGTCCATGTTTTGATATATCAGGTACTAGTCTTAGATATCCGAGATCCATACAGTTTTCCGAAAGTTGTCAATCTTATTTGTGAGTGTGAATTTACAATGTGTAAAGTCTTAGGTAGACCCTTACACTTAGTGATATGTGTTGCCTTAATTGATATGAATGTTTATTGATTTTCCATATTCTTTCTATCACTAGCTTACCCTACTTTGTTGTGTTATGTGTGTTTAACTGTCATGACCGTGTTCTTTACACGTGGACAGATAACAGGTCATGAGAAAGATCTTAACCAGTGAAGAAGTAGAAGTCAGAATTTTCTCTTGGAAGAATATTGATTTCATTTTTAATCTTTTGGGAACCATCTTGATTATGTAATAGAATTAGAGTTAAAACTGTGCATTTTTATTTGGAATTATATAATTAAGGTAATATATTTTGGGTATATTACAACTAATATTAAAAAAATATTAATTAAATATTTTAAATTTACATAATTAAATTATTTTTTAAGTATAGGTTCAATTAATCGATATATTATTGTCTCTTATAAATAATAATTTTATATTTTTTATTATTTTAATATATTTTGAATAATAAACTTTATATTGATTTTCTTAAATAATTATTGTTTTTGTATTTATAAAATATTTTTTTAGAATAGTTAATTGTATATAATTTTGAAAAGAGATTTAAGAACTTTTTTATATAATGATAAAGGATAGGGAAATTTTAGCTTTAAATATTTATTCAAGAGAATCTCGTGTCCTTGCATATATAGAGAATTTAGATATTGTTGAAATTTTGCTTGAAAGAAATGTAAATCCTAACCCAAAAATCTATAACGTGGATAAAAATGTTCCAACATTCTCGAATTAGACCAAATATGATCTTAAAAACTATCTTCCCACATTAAGTAAAATAAAACCAATTCCATAGCAAAATAAGTTATGTCAAGGTTTAGGGTGAATGCCAAATTTGAATGGATGTGGATTCTAAGGACGTTATGGGAGGTGACAATATTTTTTATTTGTTTTTTAATTCATCGTGTTTCATCCTTGTGACAAAGGGCAACTATTCCTTATAACTCCTTAAGACAACTTGAACAAGTCAAAGGTACAAACAAAAACAAACATTTAATACTACGAGGTGGAAATGTAGTGAAATCGATTTAGAGTTCTAATTAGGGAATAAGAGTTTTGGGTTAGAGATTACTCACAAGTATTTTGTGGATATTTGAGTATTAGAGAATGATAAGAAGTGTATTCAATTAAATAAATATTTTTATTTTGTTAAATTAATTATATAGTTGTAGGTAAATGGGTAGGTAATTTGTACTAATATCCACATACTCATTCCATAGGTAAGTGAATATCTCATTCGAAGGTAATACACAATTATATATTCATCCTCATTTGTATATAAAAATATATGATTGACTTAATATTATAACTATAAAATCGTTATTAGGTATGAGAGATCTATCTTTCTAATTCTAATTAATATATATACAAATATATGACTGACTTAATATTATAAATATAAAACAATTACTAGGTATGAGAGATTTATTTTTATAATTCTAATTAATATCTCCAAAAATATATGATTGATTTGAGGGTGTACGCTCCTCTTTTGTGTTCGGGGTATAGTTAGAGGAAGTAGAGAAAACTAGTGAAAACTACCTTAGGGTATCTAGTATACTTCTCCTTGTGTTCGAAGCATAATTAGAGAAAATATAGAAAATTTGTAAAGACTATTATATATATAAGAAACTAATTTGAGAGATATATCAATTATAATTATGTTTGGTGATAATTGATATGTACTTGTTAACTAAGAAATGTAATTGAAACTCATCACGTAAGACTTATTAAGTTAAGATTCATTAGATAAGGCTCATTAGATAAAGCCCACTAAATAAGGTCTACTAAATAAAGGTCATTACATAATCTATTAAATACCCACAAAATAATATTATAAATATAAAATAATTATTAGATATAAGAGATTTATTCTCCTAATTCTAATTAATATATATAAAAAATATAACTACTCAATATTATATATTTAAAATAATTATTAAGTAGGAGAGATATATCTTTCACATTCTAATTAATATATAAAAACATAATTATATATATATATATTTTCTTTATGTTTGAAATATAATTAAAAATAGAAAAAATATGTGAAAATTAACTTGAAATATCTAGTATATTTAAAATATGTGAAAATTAACTTGAAATATCTAGTATATTTTTTCTTGGGTTCGAAATATAATTAGAGAAAGTAGAGAAAATTTTGTAAGAAGTATTTGAAGTATCTAATTCCAAAATGTATATAAACATGTATTATAATTTTTCAATTTTAATTTTAAATTATTAATAATTTTAATTTTTTTATTGATTTTACACTTTTAATACTTAATTATAAATTATTCATAATTTTGTTCAATATCAATTTTAGATTTGTATTAAATTACTCGTTAAGTTAAATTAGATTTGAAAAATTATGTAAAACAAAAAAGACAAAAATAATTTTAGATTTGTATTAAATTACTCATCAAATTAGATTTGAAAAATTATGTAAAAAAAAACAATGATTACTAAAAAAATTTAAAATTATAGAAAAAACTTCAAAAAATAAAATTACAAATATATATAAAAATAAATACTGTACTAGAATAGAAACTATACCAACTACAGCGTGGTTTTGCCCCAAAGCGAAACACCGTGTTCCGCGGCCACAATCCACTGTTCGCGTTACCTAATCCCATTAGAACTCACCACGTCATAATTTGAATACCTCTAAGTTAGGTCAACGGCTTCAAATCACGTGTTTTTCACGTGACGCTTCTCACCCGACAATGACAAGGACGCATTGGCCCTTGTCGCTTCAACCATCCTAACCGACACAAACACACGCAAATTAGTTAAATATTTTTTACTTATTAATTTATTTTTTATCATTCAAAATGAAAATACAAATCAATCACAGTGGTAATTTAATAATATTTTCCTCTAAGCTTGATAATTTAGAATACACTGTCTCTTACAATATATTTTTTTTAATTAAAAATAATAAATTTTAATTAATTAACAGTATAATAATTTCTAAAATAAATAAAAATTCCAAAATAATGATGGTAGTTTCATAATCTGAAAAGTCAAATGAATGTAGAAAAAGTTAACGTTATTCAATAAACTAAGAAATAAATGCGTTGGATTTGAGTAGAGAAAGTGAGAAGTATTTTCCTTTTCAAAGTAATAAGGTTTTTATTTTTCATTTCGTGACTTAAAATAAAAGAAATTCCTAAAGCACATTTCTATATTGTATCCTAATATTAACATTATTTTTTACGTGACACCACAAACATACTCCACCAAAAGCAAGTCTTGTAGAATCACGTCAACTAATTAACTTCAAATTACTCCTAAATTTGGTTATAATGACGCGTAGACACACTCTTTTAAATACGTTTAACTTAATGCAAATCCATTACTAAAATATTCACTATTGTATTTATTTTTATAGACTAAAATACTCCTATTTTAATTTGAAAGTTTTGTAAAATTTATTACTTGAGTAGATATAAATAAATTATATTAAATTTATAAAATAATTATATAGCTTTTGAGAAAGAGGAAGTAATATTTGTTAAAAATTATAAAATTAAAAAACATTTTTAACGAATATTATTATGATAAAGAAGAATTAACGTGGGAAATGCAACGTCTATTTGCAATACTCGTTGATGCGCACCTTCCACTCACTTTCCTTTCTCTTTCCAGTTTGAGATTTAAGGCGTCTCTGCCTCGAACACTTTGCGTAGAAACTTTGAGACTTCTAAACTTAACGCGTCACACTCACTGAGTCAAGTCTTCGAGACCAAGACGATGTCGTCTGCGCGGAGAGATCTGGAGAGTGGAGGTGCCGGCAAGAACGCCACCACCTACTCCGCTGCTCCAACCTCCTATGTTTACGATCCTGAAGTTCACTGGACCTCGTGGCTCGTGCCGCTTTTTGTGGCGGTTAACGTTGTTGTCTTCGTTGTCGCCATGTATGTCAACGATTGTCCCAGGAATCATCTCGCCTTTGAAGGGGACTGTGTCGCCACGTTTCTTGGCCGCTTCTCCTTTCAGCCCCTCAGGGAAAATCCCTTGTTTGGCCCTTCTTCCTCTACGTAAGAGCTCAATTATCGATTTTTTTTTTTTTTGCTTGCTGATTTTTGGATTTGGTTCGGTTGTTGGGTGCTGAAATTCGATTAATTTGATGAATTGGGTGTGTGGTTTTTGTGACTACTTGTATTAGCGGCTTTGCTTTTGATTCTGCTGGCATGAATTTCGAACTGGTGTCTTCATAGTAAATTTTTGTCTGACAAAAGTCAACTTTTTTTTATAAAGGAAATTCAGATTGGTAGAATGTGTTTTAGATCCTCAATTTTTGGCCAAAATTGGTCTTAGTTCTTGTTATAGGTATAATCACTGTATTTTTTTTTATTTTTATAATTAGTGAATTTTGACTCTACGAAACTTAGGATATTGGGGTGAGGGACGAAATTCATTCATTATCTGAAATAGGAGGACAAAAATTAAGACCAATTTTGAAAAGAAAAAAAAAACTGAAACCTAGCACACATCTTACCCTAAATTAAAAAAGTAGCTGGATTTTCTATATTCTATTATACAATCATCCTTATCCTTCTACCCTTTTGTTCGAATTAAAGGTAGTAATTGATTTGTCTTTGGTGTTTATCAGAAGAATAAATAATTAATAAAATAAATGAAGTAATGACACCTATTTCTTGGACATGATGACTGGTTTTTTCATTTGTTCAAGTTGAAGTTTTTTGCTCGAACTCTTGGCAAGTATGGTGGTATAGAGATCTAGTGAAGATTTACTGATTTAGTTTTTGGTTCATTTTTGAAGCTTAACAAAGATGGGAGCACTTCAATGGGATGACGTTGTGAATCAGCATGAAGGATGGAGACTTGTCACTTGCATCTGGTTGCATGCAGGAATTGTTCATTTGGCTGCAAACATGTTGAGTCTGGTCTTCATTGGCATTCGCCTTGAACAACAATTTGGGTTTGGTACGTTTTTTCTTTCCAGGTTATAGTGTGAATTATACACAAAATTGGAACAAAAACTTACAAAGTAGCAGTTTTATATCTTTAGACATGGTCATTCATTTGGAAGTGTTCATATTCTTTGTGTTCTGCAAATTTGCCTTCGAATGGTTATGGCCTCACATTTATGAACATATTGGCAGTGAGGATAGGAATCATTTACTTGCTGTCTGGATTTGGCGGGAGTGTACTTTCTTCCCTATTCATTAGAAACAACATATCTGTTGGTGCCTCTGGTGCTCTTTTTGGACTTCTTGGAGCAATGCTTTCAGAACTTATCACAAACTGGAGTATTTATACCAATAAGGTGAGTATAGAGACATCAGTTTCCATCTTATTTTTATATTCAGTAGCTTGTTATGGAAAGATTTTGACAAATTCCTGTATCATCATCATGAGTCTTGATAGGTTAATTTTTTGTATCTTCTTTAAAACCGAATTCATAAACATCCTGATTAGTTATGGTCTTTTGAGTATTCCCATCAATTAGGTTTATTGACTTGCACATATGGGTAAGTATATTCTAACAGTCATTTCTAAGTCCCTAACCCTCTCTCTGCATTTTGCAGGCAGCTGCTTTGTTCACACTGCTGTTTATTATTGTCATCAATCTTGCCATTGGAATGCTGCCCCATGTTGATAACTTTGCTCATATTGGGGGATTCCTCACAGGATTTCTCCTTGGATTTGTTTTGCTGCTCCGCCCTCAATTTGGGTGGTTAGAACAGCGACGTCTCCCAGTTGGTGTTCACCTCAAGTCAAAATACAAGGCTTACCAATATGTTCTATGGATTGTCTCTCTTATTTTAGTGATTGTTGGGTGAGTTCCTTTTTTAAATCCTCATAACTAATATTACTGTCATGAATCATAATTCAGATGTTTTTGGTATATGTGAAGAAATATTAGTTTGCTACATGATAATTGTATAAACCAAATCTTAAATATAATTTTTAGAGATGTTGACAGTTCTCATGCCTGTTAGGAAATGGAAAACTGGTTATTTGTTTGCTAAATTCACTCCACATCAACAATGCTGATTCTGTTATTTGCTTTGCTTGGAGTTTTATTTAGTGTGTCTTCAACTTATACATTTCTCTTGTTGTCACAGCAATGTAGATGTTCTCTAATCATTGAAATTATTTATTGAATGACAGGTTATCTATTGCTCTAGTGATGCTATTTCGGGGTGAGAGTGGATATGATCACTGCCATTGGTGTCACTATCTAACATGTGTTCCAACTTCTAAATGGAAATGCAATGACAATTAAACAAAAGGGCATGAGCTATTCCCCATTATACTTACAGCTATAGCTCTTACAAATGGGGTTCTTTTGTTCTTCTTTTTTCTTGGTTATTTCCGGTCAAAAATCAGTTATTGATTTGACTGTGGGTTTATTTGTATTATAAATATATAAAGAAATTTATTTGTACATGAAATTCATTTGTCACATTCCATTCATATTCTGCCTGACTTTTCTATTGCCTTGTTCTTTCTGACTTCAAATTTATCCCTTCCCTGTAATCTTTGTAATCACTAGTGTAAACTTTGTAGTCTATTTCAATGATAGTTCAGATAAAATGATTAAATTCTGCCAGTACCTTTGATTCTCTTCCACCTTGATAATTTAAGCATATGGAGTTTCAGAAACATGGTTCAAAACTGTCTTCAAGAGACCATTACCACGAGAGGGTCATAACTTAAACTTCACGGGTCACACACTAACCATTTGGTACGCTGTTCCATCAAACCACAAGATTCTAAGTTTCACATAATTAACAAATTCACCTAACATGGATGGTGATTATTTGGCTTTATTATATTTTGTTAATTATTATGTTTACTAAGCTCAATAATTAAATAATTAATGAATAAAAACGCTTGTTAAAATTGTAATAAAATTAAGATAAAAACCACATATTCATTTTTTTTTAAATTAAAAACAATAAAGTAGAGAAATATGACTGGCTAACTTTCTGATAAAAAAAATGCATTTATAAGTGTTTGTTTTATAAATAAAAAAATGAAAACAAAGTTTAAGTAATTGATATTTTTTTACTTTTACTAATGTCATGTTTCACATTTAATTTTCCTCCTGCAATATACAAACTAAAAAACTAGTTTAAATTAAATTCATTATTTATTTAAGCAATCAGTGTTTACTCAAATTGGAGACCACTATCAAGAAAACTTATACACAGTAACATTGATTTGTTTGGTACGGTTTGAATAATGTTTCGAATTTTATTTTGATAATATATAATATATTTATTAAGATGTAAATTATTAAAGTAAAACTTTAAATTTAATTAAAGAACTATATCAACACTATCTATATCCAAAAACAAATCTGTAAATAAATTTATATTTGTCTTGATTCCTATCTATGTACCAAAATAAATCTGTAAATCATATACAAAGAAAATAAAAATGATTCTAGCAAGGATTACTATTTTAGTGGAAATAGTCCATTTCCATTTTTTAAAATTAAATTAAAAAGTACACATTCTTAAAGTCTATTTTATTAAAATGTCTAGTTTTAAACCTAGACTACAAAATGTTAATAATATTTTTATTAATATTATTAAATATATTAAATCACTATTTATTAATTTTATAATCATTAAGCATTATTCTTAAATTATTTTTTTTAATTATTTATTAATAACATATATATATTTAATACAATAAGTTGATATAATGATTGAACAACACTTTACACTCTCACAACCTATTAAATTGGTATGTATTTTTAGTTTAATTAGATCCAATCCAAAATAAATTAATCAAGTATAATAGTGATTAGTTTGAGTATTATAATTATGATTTATAAATATAATCAAATATATTATTGATTAGTAGGAGTATTATATTTATGATTTATAAATATAATGAATCTGAACGATAACAATAATATATATTTTTTTATTAATTTTTATTTTTTTCTGAGTCTTAAGTTTTATAATATAATAAGTAAAATTAACTATTTTTTTATCATTTTTATTTGATTCAAATTTTTATTTTTTTTTAGAAAATCCAAACCAAAGTTTTACCTTTTTACTAAGTTAGATCCAAACTAACCCTAGCAGAGAATATATGTTTAATCTGATTAGTGACAATCATGGCTCCGGAAACAAGATTAGTCTAACCTGAAAGATTGCAAAAAAACCCCAGAACCAAAAAAAATAATTTATTTAACATCTCTATTATTAAAAATGACCTAAAAAGGTCAAACTAAACCTATACGATTATTTAAAACTCTCTAAAAACATATGATTTAGGAAACAATTCTACTATTACTATTATGGAGTTGAATTTCTATTTTAACTTTGAATGAATATATATATATATATATATATATATATATATATATATATTTATCTTATGTTAATAATCTAATATATTCATAATACTTGCATTTATGTGATGAATTCATAATTTAAAATACTCAACAGAGATTTGGAAAATGATTTAGAATAGTTGTGATTATTTTAAGATAATAATTTGTTAGGAAAGATTTTACTATGTATTTTAAAACTTAAATTATGTAATAATCTATAAATAATGTCTTTAGAATCTTAAGAAGAAATTTAGAAGGATATTCTTAATATTAGTTTTGTTCTGATTAAATTTTTCAAAATATTAAAACTCATCATAAGATTTATTTTCTGGTGACACATAAAAATATTTATTCATTGATATAGATCTTAATATTTTGATTATGCTTAATACTAAAATATTTATTCAGAAGAATCGATATTTAATATATATTCTTAGACTTTATTAACGAAGAATTGTTATAGAAAATGGTTTACTTATATTCATGAATAAAATGTATATTAGTTACATAGTTTTTATTTGTATGTTTCATTCAAAACTATTTTCAAAACGAAATATTAAAATTCTACTATTTTTAAGAATTTATAAATGATAAAAATTGACCAATAATTCCCTGAGATACAAACTCCTACTTACTCTTTTGAAAACTATATCAAAACTTCTGCGTTTACCAATCTATCAAATATCCATCAATTAATACATAATATAAAAAATATAATTACTAAGAAATTTTTATTTAGGTCAATAAAACAATAAATCTAGGAATCTTTTAAACATCTTGTATCAAAAGAACTCATCAAGCTAAACTTGTATGCAGTAAGTCAAATTTATAAAGAAAAGTCATTTGGACAAGTAATTACGTCAAACAGTAGTAACAGACTTTTTAAAGAAGGTCAGGTTTAAACGTACCAGAATCCGGTCAGTCGCTGATTTTCACTATCAATCACTTTATTCACAGGAAGAAACTTTAACTTCAGTCTCAAAGGTTGAAAACAAAATCAAACACATACAATGTGACATGGAAATCATACAAATTGAAGCTACATTAATAAAACATTGGGATCATACCAATTCAGAAAACTACAACTTATACATTGAACTGTGTTGACAATAATCTGATGCAAATTGACAGAATTCTATATTACATGAACTGACATGGACCAAGCATAAACTACAATTGATTAAAGATAAGATGATCCTAACATCCAAAACAGTAAGGAATACGACATAAAATTCAGTAAGTTGGCACATCGTACTTCTTGTAGGTAGCAGTGCAAACCAATTCATGTCCTCAAAGGCCCACAAGCATATGAATGTCAGCTTAGTCAGCTGTCCAACTTTGCTCCACAATTTCTCTCACTCTTCTATTGTACTCGCGCTTGTTCTCACTAAACGTTCGAGCTGCTTCTGAGTTTGCAGGAGAATTTGGGTTGGGATCACAAAGCAGTGACTGCCACAGTAATAATTACCTTTCAGAAAATAATTATAAACATGCTGACTACTACATAGCAAGGAGGTCAGAGAGTAGAATCATGAGGATAGCAATTTAGTCATGCAAAATTACTTCTCAACCACCCTGGGATATAACATATCACAGCCAGGCTATATCAGAATGGCAAACAATAATGTATAACGTTATCTCATCCATAAGATGGTTCCAGTATATGCAGTTTGAGGCATAGATGTCTTTTCTATAGGTTTCGCAAACAGACTTTGTCCAAGTCTTTATCTTTATGTTTCAGGAGGGGACCCCTTGTACCAATCTATTAATAATACACTCGTTCGGGGGTGATAAATAAATGATACCATGATTTGTTACAAATCCGAAAAAAGAATATAATAAAATTGAAGATAGAAAAAAAAAATGAAATGAATGTTATTAGAAAATGAAATCCGCACAGAAAAAGGAGAGGGATCTATAGCAGCTTTGCCTTATTAATAACTCTAATTAGTTGGCACTGCTGGGCCTTATTTCTTAATACTCCTCTGATGCAGGCCCTATCATGATCCTAAAACACGGGAAACATTGGAGCATGGTGCGTACCAAAGATATTTAATATGCTATATTTTTCAAAAAAAAAAAAAAAAAATACAAGCAAAACAACTGATACATGTGCAAACAATGGTCCTGTAGCATAGTGTCAGTAGCACACAATTTACAAGGAAGCACCCCATACCAGGTTCAATTCCCATTGTCCAATGAATTCCAATACTCTCACATTTAGCCCATCCTTCACATGCCATCATCATGCCCTCTTAAAAAAAATGAACCCCACTCCTCACATAACTAAAATATGACCAATAATAATAAATAGAACAAGCTTCTATCTTATATATTTAGTTCTGTAATTTCTATTAGCAAAAAGAATCCATTAGGATAAGTCCACCACAAACAGGAGGATCCGAAATCATTCTAAATAGAATATGCATGAAAGAAAAAGAAAAGAGGTGAAAATCCATCATATCTGAACAACAACAATGTAGCAGGTCAGACCTAAAAATTTCTTACATGCCCCTTATCCCCACAAACAAGGAAACTAAGAAACAAAACTGTTCTATTAAACCGTGTTGCACATTACAAGGCTTAAAATTCTGAAATTACACAAGTGACAGTCAATGAGATCAAACATTTAACAGGGATATGAAAGGACTGGGAGACAATATAAGAATCATTAGAAATTGAGAGCTAATAACTCAACAAAGTGGCTTGGGATTTGTAAAAAGAACAAGACAATGATAATCTTATAAAATATTCATGTTCAGAATTGCATACTACAATTTTTGTTGAAAATATAAAATTAATAGTCAAAAAAGAAAGCAAAGATAACATTCGAAGTGAAAGGGAGACATGAATCAGCAAACAACAAGGAACATTTTACATAAAAAAGTAATTCTTTTAAGTTGATAACTCAGTAAAAAAGAAATATGCATAAGTAATTTTGAAGAGCCACAAGAACCTGCATTAATTTATGTGAAATGTTGGTGTGTCATTGCATAAGTCGAGGCAAACAAAATCAAACCTCAAGTGTAAAGTTA
Source organism: Macrotyloma uniflorum (assembly GCA_016859785.1). Taxonomy (NCBI): domain Eukaryota; kingdom Viridiplantae; phylum Streptophyta; class Magnoliopsida; order Fabales; family Fabaceae; genus Macrotyloma; species Macrotyloma uniflorum. The sequence goes on from BDMB01000026.1 coordinate 1,267,361, forward strand.
AATTATGTAAATGTATGTGGTTGACATATTCTTTTTGTAATATACTAACAATGAAATGAAAAAAAAAATGTAGAATTGTTACTATATTTTATTATGCAAGAAAATACCTGGATAGAAGTGAGTATAGCAGCTACATCATATATTGGACTCCATTGATTTTGTAATATATCCAAACAGATACTTCCATCCGCATAAACTTCCCAGAGAAGAACAAATGACATTAGTAGCTAGATAGGTAATTTACGGATAAGAACATTAATCTTTTCAACCGAAAACTTACTGTTTGGATGAAACATTCGAGACACAAATCTCACAGTTGGTGGCTTGTTAGGATAATCCTCAGTAAACTGGAGAGTCAACTTAAACGTGCCTGAATAACTCAAACATATGTAGACATTATTGTGATAAAGTTAAGATTATCTGACTATGAGCACCCAATTTCCATTTAACTTTTCAAAACCATAACAAAATATCTCTCCCTAGTAAACATAAATGCAATCTCTAACATTAACATAACAATAAAAGTCTTGTTCAACTATGTCTCACCTCTGACAGAAACATGAGCCAATATAAAAAAACAGCATAAAACTAACATAAGACAATATGATCAGAAATTATAATTGATACTGTCATATCAGAAACCAAAAAGAAAAAATGTGACAACAAAATTTTTCCAAGATAAGAGCCATGGTAAAAGCAAGCTCATCTAACATAACAGAATCATTAAAGTTGCATGCACTGTACAAAGTGGCTAAATAACTGAGTTGACACATGGACCAAGATTGTTCCAAGATAAGAGCCATGGTAAAAGGACAGACTCACCTCCATCCCAAGGAGTATCATCAGGACTGCAATCCAAAGCAGACAAGAAAGCAGAAATTTCTTATCCATTCATACTTAAACAAAGTGGAGGAAAAAATGAAATAAAACAAAGTGACTGTATCATACAAGTAAACAGCGTAGAGCATTTTTTATCCAATTCAACTCACCCAAATATGACAGCATTCCACAGCATTATGTTGTTATCCTGAGGGGCACCACTGATTCCTGCAGGTGGGTCTTGCTGCAGCCTCTTGAAATCTCTCATGAGCCTCTTCCTAGCAGGAGTCGACATTGCTACCACCCAGAAAAACTAACAGCCACAGACAAAACAAAAAAGACTTCAATTTTCTTTTCAACGATAAAAAAAGAGAGGCAAAACCTATTTCACCACTAGACGCATAAAAGACACAACCAACAGGCAAATTCAGATTCCAACACAACCAAGCACCTGCAAAATGAGGGGTAAAAAACACTAGAAACAACACCTCATGCAAAAAAAAAAAATTAAATTTTCCATAATCTTATACTAAAGCTTCATCGGAAACAGAACAACAAACCCCAAAATTGAAAAAACCAGTGGGGATTTCCAAGAAACGTTAAAGAAAAGGGGATTTGATGTAGATCCACCCTCTGTAACAACAATCCACCATTCAGACCATGAACAAGAGAACGAAATTGAAAAAATAAAGATTGAAAAGCAATTGAATTGAAAAAAAGAGGAAAAAGGAGAAGAAATTGAGTCACCGGTTATGCAGATGAGTCGGAACTATGTTGTGAAAGAAACACAAGAGCATTCAGGGGATGGATCGAAACCGATGGCCGAGAAAAATTTTATTGCTTGGATCTTACGATATTCATTCTCTTTTCTCAGAATTTGGAAGAAACCTTTGTCTATTTGTATGGGTCTAATTACCCTTCCCTTTAAAATATCCAATGTTTTCTTAATAACTGCTTAAATATATTTTTATTTCACTAATTTTATTCAATTTTGTCTTTCTTTTGATTTTTCATTCCAAAAATTAGGTCTTTTTATTTCATTTCATATATATAAATCTAACAACTTTTTTTTTTCAATGGAGAATTTTTTATTTTTATATTCTCTTTTATATGATTTTAATTAAGATATTCGCAACAATTTTTCATTAAATAATTACTCAAATTAAATATAATTATATTTAACTCAATTTTAATTTAATATAAAATACGATTTTACAATTCAATTTGAAATTTTTTTATTATAATAAAATTATTAAGACGTTTTCTTAAAAAATATATATTAAATATTTTATTATAAAATAAAAGTTTAATAATTTTAAAATTTTTATCAATTTTTTTTTATTTTCTTAAATCATCCATAATTTAACAAGTTGTAAATATATATTAAAAATCAATTTAGAATATATATTTTTTCTCCTAACCTCCACCATATTTTATATATTGAAAACTAATGGAAGGACTTTCATCTTCTTTTAATGTTTAAAAAAAATATAATTGTTTCCATAAAAAGATTTTCTCAGATGATTTTTTAAAACTCAATATAAAGTATTTTGAATTAGTTATTCTTTTCTATAACACCTAGGGTGTGTTTGGATTGAAGAGATAATTTGAGGGAGTAGAAAAAGAAAGAAAAGTAGGGAAAGTAAATAAAAAATAAGGTTTTTTGGATTAAAAGAAATGAATGGAAATGAGTGGAAATGAGAAAAAAGTAAAATAATTTTATTTATTATTAATAAAAAAATTTATTTATTTTTTAAATAAATTTATTATTTTAAAAATATTTTAAATATTTTTATTATTTTTAATAATATTTTAATAAAAAAATAAAAAAATAAATGTTATTTTAATAATATTATTAATAATTTTTTTAATTATTTATATTAAAATAAAAATAAATAATTTTTATAATTTTATTTAATATTTATTATTATTAATAATTTATTATTTTAATATTATATTAATTAATTATTATTATTATAATATATAAAATATATTAAATTATATAAAAATATATAGAAAAAAAACTTTCCCCTTGTTTCTTCGCATATGGGAGAGAAAGAAAGATGATGCAGTTTCTTTTCGAAATTCGTATTTTTTTACCTCAAAATGTGGGCTTTTTTTGCAAATTAGCTCCTCCTTTTAATCTCTCCACAGATCCAAACGAGCACTTAAATAAGTTTAGAAATAATTTAAAATATGAGTAATGAAAATAATGATTTTTTTTAAGATTAAAATGTCTAATGTAAGTAATATCTTATATTTATATTAAGAACTTGATAGATTATGAAAATTGAAATTTAAAAGAATTCAAATATTGAACTATATGAGATGTACAATAATCATTATTATATTAAAAATCTTTTTTAGGTTATAGAAATTCCCTAAAATTAAAAATTGAAATTTGTAACAAAAATTTTAAATATATTTATGTTCACTACTTTTGAGAGAGAGAAAAAACATTTAACCCTTATTAATGTGGTTACAAACTTAAATTTGCATTTGAATAAAACACTTTAAACCCATTAATTCACTTAATCCTTTTCCTTAACACAAGCTAAACATGATTTTAAATGGATAAATAGATTATAATAAAATATAAAGATTGCTTATTCATATAATTTATAGTGACTAGTATTTTGACAGATTTTAAATTTTCATGCTTCCTTCTTTATTTTACTCCTTTTTCTCATATTTTATTTGTAATTTTTAATTTTTGTAAAAATTAAAAATTTTTAATATCAAACTATTTTTTGTTTTAAACATAAAAAAGGCATTAATTATTTATGCAAGATACGTTCTAATAAATAAAATTATTTATTTTTAATTTGGGTTTGAGCAATGGTCTTATTTGTTTGAAAAAAATGAAAAATTAGAAAATCAAATAAAAATGGCGTCGCCCAAACTCGAACCGGAGACCTTCAGTGTGTTAGACTGACGTGATAACCAACTATACCACGACACCCTTTTGCTTTGATTTCAACCATTTTTATTTTTATAATTAAAATAATTTGACAGATATGAATAAAAAAGTATCTTAATAAAAGGTTAAAATGCTTAAAATCATCTAATATACAAGAGAGATATGAAGTGGTATGCTATATATAATGAAGGTTAAAATGAAGACATGGCCATGAACATGTAGTTATCAATATTTGATTGAAACTAAATTTAAGAACTAATATGAATCTTAATTTGAAAATGTAGTTATCAATATTTGATTGAATCTTAATTTAAACTTGAAATGTTAAGAACTATAACTTGGGCTTTGAAAATTGAATTTTAAGATGTCAAATTAAGATTTAAATTTTGGTTTTGTCTTAAATAATGTTTGAATAGCCTAATGTTAGGTTGTTGTATATCACATGTATATGAGTTTAGTTTTTGTTTGTTACAATTCAAGTTTGTACTCAAATTTTGTTTGGGCTATGAAGAGTTTCCTTTTGCACCCCTTGATTTTACTTCTCATAACTCTTTTTTACTTGTATTTTTTTTTTTTTTCAAAAATCACATCTCCTTTTAATTTTCTTCTTCAACCACATCACTCATGCTATTGTTCTTTCATTTTCTTTGTAGTTTTTTTCACTTCTTATTTCATTTTTTTCATGGTTCTTCTTCTCCAATGAACATTCATGGAAGTCCTATTTCTTCCTATGACTTCAATTTTAATTCAAAATCAGATTAATTCCACTGCAGTAAGATATGTTGAATACAATGAGGTGTTACAGCAAAGATATGAGGATCAGATATGAAATTACAAACTATTATTCTTAGTTATGAGCTCATGCTGCATTTCTGTGCTTCATTATTCATTGAATTTAAAAGTTATTTGTGTGTCAAATTTTCTATTTCCGATTTATATAATCTTTCATAGTACAGATTCATTTCCTATTCAAGTTCCATACCAAACCTATTTGTTCTTAGCTTGAGGGTTGATGAAGGATATTCATTCCATAAATTCCCATGTTTAATCATCTGACAAGTAGCCACATATTAAAATTCTAAGCACCAAACTCAATCAGCAACCATCTTGAGTCCTACTTATCCTACAAATTATTCCAAACCGACCTAATTTATCAACTCACTGTTATACCCCACCTTCATATTAATTATGTTTGGTGGTTGTTGGATCCGTAAACTATGGTCTTACTCATCCTTGAATGCCTCTGTCCTGTTTCTTTGACGAGGTGTTCCCATTAATTAATCAAATTATTAATGATGATGCCATGAAACTTTCCAAATCTTTCTACCTTTTTCATTTTTTTAGGTACATGTATATGTCACAACGTTAATGTACTATATTATATGATTCACGTGTTCTCTTAATGCGTTTAATTTGTCATGGTACCACATGTTCACGACAGGTGAAAAGCAAATAAACTAGTTCATGATCGTGTATAGCCCCTTTTTAAACTTTTTCTTTTCTTCTCTACAGTTAGTTTTACGTGTTGATTTGTATTTTTCAATTCAGTTGAATTATGACTATGCTGAGAGAAAATCTGGTTTGTGACACTTTTTCTGGTTGTTACACTGTTAGTTTAACAGTTGATATCATAGTGATTCAAATGAGAGGTTATTGATGTTTGATATGATTGATAAAAGCAAATGATTTTCGCATAATGAAAGCAGTGACATAAAGGTTCATTTTTAAGTGGCCATTTGATGCAGAGGAGATATCAGAAAGGGAAAAGTGTGTCAGGGTTGGATTGCTGTGGTCCAAAACTAGATCACAGATACCACCTACAAGGTCCAGCACAAGTGAAAGATGTGTTTTTTATAGACATGTTGACATCTAATCAGTGATTCAATTTCTAATCATATCAATGAAAGAGATCTTGTCAAGAGGGACAAAATTTATTTCAATGATTTCTATATCTTGAAAGAGATTAGTGTGATTTTTAGACATATTTCCACATTTCAAGACCATTTTATGTGACTAAGCCAAATTTATAGATTAACACTCAAGGGAGGCTCTCTAACAGAGAAAGAAACACATCTTTAACTCCAATTATAGGTTTGGAGATATTCTTGGTAAAAAAAACTAGATCAGAGAGAAGAACCAGATCTAATGGAAGCAACTACAGCTTCTACATTATTCTCATTATCAATTGTCTTCAATGCATGGCCTACGGTGAGCATCCAAGGCCACAGTACCCTTTCGTAGTCACAAGAGAAACAAAAATCACAACAAAACAAAGCAAAATGGAACAAAACAAAACAAAAGGAAGGAGGGGAGTCATGATGTCTCTTATGTCACTTCATGTGTGCAATCGTTTGTCCTTTTGTGTTCATGTCCATATCTGTGAAATGGTCCACCGAAAGGCAAAACTATAAAGAAAGTTAAGATATAGTTTTCCTGAATTCACGTGGAACAAATATAACTGGGTGGATGAATTTACATTGGATAGATAAAAAAACAAAGGAAATTTTTTCCAGCTAAAGCAATAAAAATAAGAATACTAAGCAAAACATGTCATATCATATTTACTAATCAGTAACTTTTTCTTTTCTGAAATTCATTTGTTGAGAAACCAACTTCTCCCAAAAGATATATATACATATATATATATATATATATATATACATAGACTCAAAGATCAAACTTCTAATCACATTTTTGTTAGAATATCTTCACACATGATTTTTGTTCACCAAATATACTTTATTTGCACGCTTATTTTGATACGAGATTGATACAAACATGTACATTTAATGCCAGTGGGAGATCAAAGTGGAGAAATTGCTGGCAGCTATTTGAGGAAAGTTATCTGAACTCCTTTATGCAATTCATTTGGAAGGAAAGTGTTAGGACTTCAAGTATAAGAAGAGAAACTAACCCAAAACACTAGTTTATTAGGTAGAAGTGCTAAGACTCACGTACTTTGTCAAGTAATTCATCCTACCCAATATATAACTTTGAACATTAAGATTAATAGATGACAGACTAATAAAGAAACCATAAAAGCCAAAACAACAAGAAGCTGTTTTACAATAGGACTTTTCTTGTTGAAGATGAAAGATTCATTAATATGGTTTTGTCTCTTTCCTTATTCAATAAGATTGTTCTCACAAGAAGATTAACAGGATACGAGCACAAGATATAATTTCAGAATTTGGTAGTTCATACCTGTCCCAAAGTAAAGGCTGTTTAAGCATCATTGTATCATGAATACGACAGGTTCCTATTGCAGAAGATTCCATCAGAAACAACCACCTTGTCATTTGGGCAAGTGATAGCTATTAGTAGATTAGCAGACTATAAAAAATTGCTGAGATCTGCTACAAACTACAAGTAAAGGTGGATGGTTTTTATATTTATTATAAAAATAATTAGTTAATATTCACAATGTGAAGAAGAAAAAGAAAAATTTAGATATTTTAGTTTTTTTATTTTATTTGAAAAACAAGGAAGTTTAAGGAGAGAAAATTATGAAAGTTATATTGAAATTTTTGAAAGTATGTGAAAAAGTTAAAAGGCTAAATAAGAAAATAAAATATATATACCAAACTAAAAACAATCTCCTTTATATATTGTATAAGTTAGCAAGCATGTTCACAAGGACTTTTGAAATAAAACTGAAGCCGTTTTGCTAACTTACAGTTCTTCATCACATTGAATTAATGTTAACATGCTAAACGATGAAGATAGTGCTTGAATTATGCATAGTTTTATAATGTTTGATCTAGAAAAAAACCTACACAGTAGTTAGTTTCTATTTTAGTTATTAAAGAAATTTAAGTTTTGTAATATAATAACATCAGTTATACGTATAATAACTCTTATACACATGATTGTTAATACATGTTTCACCCTGTGTTCTTATTTTTAAATTTTGTTCGTATAACATTATCTTATTTTATAATCATTGATATTTTCGTAGCAAGGGAAGGGACTAGTTTAATGCTACGTAGCTTCTGATGAATCACAATCAAACCTGCATTGGATTAATAACATTCAAAACATGTTGTATTTCAACATAACAAAATTCAGTAAAAACATTAAAAAACATGTAGTATTTCAACATAACAAAAATCATGAGTCAATAGAGGTGGCCTTTGATGGTGTGAGCCAAAGACTATAGGAGAACAGGTCAAATACTTACATCCTAAAACTGTTGTCATACACAGAAAACCCAAGCAAAATAAACTAATGTCTCTTCTATTTTTTGTTTTTTTCTGGGGATAAGAGTGGGGACCTCAATTGTCTTCATTAACAAAACTGTGATGTCACCTTAAATTGGCACTCCCAATTCGGTTCAAGCTGCAGTTTGTGGTAGGATAGGCCTTGCTGCTAAATTCAGAATCCCTATCAGAACTAGGTCCTGCATCCCAAAAACCCTGAAGAGACCTTCTTGTGGAACCATATCTCTCAAACTCCATTCTTTGCCTTGGAGCACTATGTGACCTAACTTTGGCTCTTGAGGATTCAGTATTTGACATGTAATTGGGATGACCAGAATAGCCACTGAAGACACTCCATGCACACTCACTCTTAGTTGGAGTGAATGGACCTCTCCTTGCACCACTTCCAAGTCTAGAGGAAGCAGAAAATGCTTGAGGACTATCCTCAACATTTCTCAAAGCTGCTTCTTCTCTTCCTTTGTGAAGTTTCAGAGAGCCAAGGGGTAGAACCTCCCTTGAAGAGAGACTTGGATATAGAGTTTTTGAAGAACGTTTTGAGGGAGACTCGTATGCCACAAAATTCTCATTGTTGTAATCAGAAGACAAATAATGATGTGCTGGCTGAAATGAGCTGCCACTACTATGGTGTGAGTTCAAGTGTGGCTTCCAAGTATCCACTTCAAGAATTTTGTCACTCTTCTCATCATCAAGGTGCCCATTTTTCAATGTGCCATCTCTAGTTTGGCTCCAAGAATTTTCTTCCATCCAATTGTCTAACCAATGGGAACCAAACCGGGCTTTCTCCAAGTCAACCTCCCTAAAATTTGCATTGGAACTACATCTCTGCATGTTAAAAATGGAGAATGCATTTAAAGGGGAAATCATATTAATAGGTTCACCATCTAAAGACTCATAAAAGCTTGTATTTTGTAGGAAGAACCATGTGTACCTTGAGAACAGATCCATCAAATTTCGTACTATAGGCACAAAATGAGCGCTGATAATCTTCAGGGACCTACAATTATTAAAAATGAAATAAAAAGGTTTAAACAAAAGATTAATGGTTATCATTATTCATTTTTCATATTAATGAACTACCGAACGATCACCAATTGTTTAGGCACCACATTCGATGAGTCATATCTTAATGGTTACATTACCAAAATGACACGATCCAACCTAAATATTATCTAAAGAAGCATGCTCTAACACCAGTTTAATTTGCAACATGCTTTTTTGTACAGGGTGGAAAGCCATTCTGTAATAGATTCCTCATTGCAACATTGAGTGGGGTGATGGAAAAATAGATAAAGAAAAGTCCATTAATAAAGATAACAAGTTTGAAGAAAGTGAGATTCCATCACAAAGCCTCTCTAACAAGTTATTAAGATCATGATGATCATGTCACGGGAACAATTAAAAGAAAAAAACAATATGTATGTTGATTTTGCTTACAGGGTAATAAGAAAGTGAAGACTTGAAAGAATGCATATTATCTGACAAGTTTCCACGTGTCGGTCGTGCACGGGACTGCAGTCGCACCAAAGTCTGCATGCGCCTTAGCATGTCTGTAGTTTGCTTTCTCACAATGTGGCCTCTCACCAATGCTTGCAACTTCACTAATGCCTTAAGTGCTCTCAAAGCCCTCCTTGCCTTCCAAATTCATCCCAAAAATATATCAGTAAAAATTAAAACTTCCATCAGATTTTTTTCAGGAGATTAAGGAGAAATCAAAGAATATAGCAGCATGTAAGGTTGTTACAATGTTATTTGATCATACATTGTTATGATCCTTTAAATGTTCAAAACTAGACTCATAATAAAATAAGCATAATGGGAAGTAGAAAAGCATGGAATGTCAGAAAGGTGAAGAAAATTAAAATGAAAAAAACATAAGAAAGTGGGGGAAGAGGGTTGATGTTGATGGGTGTAATCATTAGTAAACATAAATACACAGTGGAAAGCCATCCATTATTGATGCTCCTTTATGTTCATTGAAGCTTCCAATGTCCCATGCCCCACCAGTGTAGGACGGCAAAAGGTGAAAATTTAAGTTCAACGAATGTTGTAGCCTTAATGTTAACTTCAATTTCTTTTAGAAAGAAAACAAAGCATAACAGCCAAACTGCTGGTCCGTGTGTCCTAAAAAAAAGAGTAGCTTCCTCTCACGTGAAGGGTAAAAGTATGGTGTAAAAGCTCACTTTTCACTTTAACCCCGTTAAAGCATGGCTTTTCACTTTCGGCTTTTCATTTGTCAACCCCAAGAGGAAACACAAGTTAAACTCAAAGTACCTTTTTTTACAAGAAAAATAGATAATTTAATCCTAGTTGAGTAGAACTGCTATAAGTGATAAAACCTTTTCTCTAAATATTTAATACAGTCAAATATTCAAGACTCAAATTCGGGATCATAACTGAAACAATTTCATGTCAACTTGTCCATGACAGTTGATCAATGCATCCTTTCTTTTATATCAGTAGAAGTGGTAAAATGGTGAGATTTTCATATACCTTCATACTATCTCTCTGACAATTACAACATGTTGATACTACTAACAGTGAAATTGTCTAAAAGATCAGTACTCAGTCACATTACTTAATTGGACTATTAACATCATGAAATCTCCTTAACAGAAAAAAAATGTTTCACCAGCTAAAGTCTCACCTCACATGCACAGATTAGTCATAGAACAAAAAAAAAATCACACCAAGAGAAAGGTGAGGATTCTGGTCGAATCCTTACCCATTTATATCAACACACAATAGTTTAATGAATGCACCCCATACCATACCAAACCAATGAAAAAAACAGTAGTTACCAACTTGGCAGTGACCCCCCAATTACTTACATTAAGTAAAATGTAGGAAGCCTAACAACCAGCACTTAGCCCCATGACCTATGAAACATGGTGGGTAATGGGTTGAATCAGGGCCACTTCACATTTGGTGTTACTTTTTGGGTACAAAGGGACATTCTACTATGGCCACCGGAAAGGAAAGTATCATGGCTCACCAAAATGTGGGGCTCACTCATATTCTCACTCCCACAAATTACCCATTTTCCATTTCTCGAAACTTTCTTGGTCCCTTCATCCCAGTGTTGTCACACAATAGAGTCCCAAAACAAGGTCACTTTGAACTGAATGCAGAATCCTCACAGCACCACACTACCACTCTAGTCTCACTGCAACATTTTCTCAAGGACCCAAATCACACATAAGCATTACGACACAAACGAAGTACACGACAGGAAGCAGAACAGAACACACCCCACAACACAAAAGTGACTCAACACACGAAAATTGCAGCGACCACGTGATGATGCCAATACAAGTGGCAGTAAACAGAGATAACATTGAAAATCAAATCAAATATGCGTTAGGCCTGAAGGATTTGATAATTCAATAGCATCCAAAACTAAAAATCCTTAATTTATTCTTAAAATACGAGAAAGTTCACTAATTTAAATTTTCTAAGGAATTTTTAAATTATCGATGATTTATATTTCAGGAAAAAAATTAAAAAACTGAAATTTCACACTCTTAAAGCACCCCAAGTGGGATTTTTATATTCCTATCCAATATTGCTAACATTTACAAGTGGGATTCTGTAGATTTGTCGGCGGAACCCAAAATTCCCAAGTCCACACTCTACATCTACTGTCTACTAAAGTTCTACCATTTCTTCTTATTAATGTATATATCTCAAGTTTTGTCCATAATTATCAATAATATTAAAAATATTTAAGAAAACAGAAGAAATACATTATCTTAATGATTCAGATTAAGTTTTATTGGAAGACATGAGTGTTGTGAATTGTGGGAGGGAACAGGTTTCTTTGGATAGGTGAAAAGTTTAGAAAAAAAGAAACAGCGTTGAATATGAAGCAACGTTTGACCCGGGTTTGCTTCCCGAGAAACAGAATATGGAGGGAAATTTCCATTTCACCCAGAAAAATTAATTGTGGAAAAAGCACAGGAATCAGACTCAGAGAGTCAACAAATTTGAAATTCGCTGACACGCTGTAAACGTGGGAGAAAATTTTCAAAACAAGAAATTCAATTCTTATAATATTTTACTGCGTTAAAAAAAAAAACTGAATCCACAATTCTTATACATAGGAGTCAATTATTTTTCAATATTAGTCAATTCCATAATAAAAGAATTTACAATTATTATTTTTAAATTAATGGGCATATAAAATCTCTGAAATTCTCACATTGGAGATAGCTTCCTCAAATACTTTCAACATTGATTCAACCTTTTATGAATAAAAAACAATTTGATTCAATTTTTCAACATTTAGAACTTTAAACAACGTAACAGGGCTATTTCGTATGAAAAAAAATACTTAAAAAAGAATACGAATTATATTTAATACTGTTAGTATGAAAAAAATTATCATTCCACATGATGGTGATGTATAATAATATCACAAGATTGGTAACTTGGGTTACTATTACTTAAAATATTTTTAAATTAAAGAATAGTAAACAAATATTTAAATTAAAATTATATTACGTGTTTTTTTCACTTAAATGCAACATTTTTTACTATGAAAAAATTACAAACCAAAAAAAACAAGATTTTTTCACGTACCAAGTAACCTCGGAAAGCCGACTGAATCTTCACGGCGGCGGCGATTTCCTCTGCCACCCGCCGGGGCTGCGCCGAAGTGGCGGGTCTGCCGGCAGCAGACCCAGTGGAGCTGGTCAGCCTGACGACCTCAGCAGCGGCATGAGCGGCGGCGAGAGCTGCCTCGGCGACGGCGGCAGTGGCGGCGGCGACGGCGATGGCATGCTTGTTGGCGTCCAAGGAGTCGGAGAAAGGAGCAGAAGAAGTAGAAGGGTCAAAGTTGTTAAGTGAGGACAAGGTGGTGGCCTTGTACCTCGTACTGTGCTTCACGAAATTCCAGGTTTTCTTGTCTTTGGCGGGTTTCGGAGCCGACCCATCGGCGGGGGGCGGGGTGTGGGGTTTCTTGGCGCCGAAGAGTCGCCGTAGAAAGCCCATGAGGGGAATTCAATGCATTGGAAATGAATGAGAGAGAAAGAGACAGAGAGAGAAGAAGAAGATAAGAGTGTGGAATGGAAGTGGCTGAAGAGAATGAGAAGGAAGAGAACACTTAAATGGACCAGTTTGGAGGGTTACACATTTGGAAATATGTTTTGTGTTTCATGGTTTCTTTGTTCCTTCGTTCCCACGCGCCTCAACCACGCGCTCTTCCCAAAACAGTAACTATTAATAAAAAAATTGTTATTCTTCTTTTAAATTATTCATTGTTAAAATTATATAACATTAATTAGTATAAATCTTCGACCCGTAATATATAATTTCTCTCTAACATCATATAGTCCGTACACACATTTATATAATTAGAATTATAAATATTCGAACTCTAAATTGTTTTATTAAGGAGGTAATTAATAGTTATGGAAAGGCATTATAAATAGTAAAATTAAATTTTATTTTTCACATGTTGGGTCGATTTTTAGTACCTCCAAGTACTAGTATTTTAGTACGTGACATATAAAATAAGTCTTTATTTTTATCAAAAAAAAAATATTTTAGATATATAAAATATATTTAAAATTTACAACAAATAAATATTTATTCTAGGAATGACACAAGCCAGAATGATAATAAAATATCGAAATTGATATGGAATACAGAAGAAAAATTAAAAGAGATAAATGGTTGAGAAAATCAAATATACAGATAAATATAGAAGGAGGAGATTTTTGGAACTTATTAAATCAAATTAAATTTAAAATTAACGTTTAATTATTTATTTAGTGTTTATAGTTATACGTGAATTTGTATCTTTTAGTCTTTATACTTTAAAAAAATATTTTAAATTTTAATATTAATTTAATCATCAAAATTTTAATATCTTTTAGTGTCTATAGTCCTTATTTGTAGAAAAAACATATTAAAAATAATATGCTTAAAAACATAAAAAATAATTTATAAGCATAAAATATTTTTTACTTTATATTAGTAGAGATTATTTCCTTTCAATGTTTTTTTAAATAATATAAATAAAGATTTTTTTTCCGATTAATATTAAATATTTTTTTATTTCTAGTCATAATTATTTTGATCCAGGTATTGATTATCTTTTTAACATTAATAGTGACATTTATTTTATGATTAATTTTTTTATTAATGTAAGATAAAAAAAAAATTATATTCACATTGATAAAAAAATAATCTAAGTCTTAAAATAAAATTTGACCGACTTTAAACAAAAATTAATATTAGTTACGTTGATAAAAAAATATTTTTTATAAATATCGATAAAAAAATAATTTTTATAAATATTGATAAAAAAATAATCTTAATAGATATAAATATAAAAAAATCAATTAATAATATTTGGAAAATAATCCTACTAACATTGATTAAGAAAATATTTATTAATATCGACTAATCTGATCTATGAAAAATAATAATTTAAAAAAAAAGAATAATTTATGTTAACATTGACTAAAAATCTTAACTTAAATTGATTAAAAAATAGTGTAAATATTTTTTATAAAAAAAAAATTAACTGATATTAGTTGAAAAATAATTTTATCAAATTCGATCGATAAAATATGTAACGTTAGTTAAGAATAATTTTAACCTATATTAATTAAAAGATAACTTTATTAATATCAATTAAAATTAAACTTAATTTACATCAATAAATCCACCAATTTTCATTACCAATTAAATTTGACAAATATCATAAAAGAAATTACACTAATTTATAAAAGTAACAATATAATTTCAATAATATTGATAAAAAAATAATTATGATCAATTTTGACCTAAAATCTTTATTTACATAAATAAAAAAAAATAACATTAAATCAATAAATGGAGAGCAGACTAATAATATGTCGTTGAAATTCAAATTATTAAGAAAAACATAAACATGAGAAAATTAAAATAGAATAACTTTAACTTTTTAATATATCTAATTTTAAATAACTAAATTATTTTCCCAAAATTCTAGAATTTCAACTTTTTAAAATCTTTTTCATTGTAAATGCTTGACAATGCAAAAGTTCATATTTTAAGATTTTAACTTAAAACTGAATCATCTTAAAAAAAATTAAAAATTTTATAAGATATTTTTCTTAATATAAAAACTATATATATATATATATATATATATGAATATGGGTGTGGGTATTAAATTTTTATGCCAACCCTCGATTTTGGTCATTATTATTATAAAAAAATAATTGGGGATTAATCTTTAATGAAAAAGTAGATATTTTAGGTGTGTATAAACGAACAAAAATGTACCCGAATTGGTACAAATCTGAATTGTAATTCAACTAAACTTTGGCCACTTTCAGACTGTGAAATGTAAAGTTATAGCACAAATTTGGCCAAAAATGGGAAACAAGTACAATAAAATAAAATAAAAAATCTATTACAGTGGAGAAGAATGAAATCTTAAATGTTCTGTGCAACATTTACTTTTATTTTATTTTGGAACAAAGTACAAGATTTTGTCTTATTCATTGTCTGTTCTAATTAATCTTCATCTACCATGAAGAAGATCATAATAGCCCAGAAGCTTAGTTATTACATAAATTAAATTTTCATCATACATTTTTAATTTGAAATAAAGAATTTTATGAATTAGTAAACCCTAAAGTATGAGCATTAATGCAATCCTTTATGATATTGTTCCCTCATTATTATTTATTCCCTTTAAACATAGAAACTACACCACAATTAGGCATGGGTTTGGCTCCATGAAAACATCATTTAATAATTAATTAGCAGGTACAATTTTATTTTCATCCTTTGGTTTCCCATTTTGTATAAAAAAAATAAAAGTAAAAATTCATATTCATATAGAAATTTTGCACAAATGATTTTCAAACCTATCATTGTTAAAGAGTAAAACAGTCACATTATTTTTAAAATAAGTGAAACTAAAATACATTTATTGTAACCTATTTTTGTGATGGTATATTATTTATGGAATGTGAAATTCCTAAATTGAGGTACAAATATTATATTTATGATTGAATGGAATAGGAAAAGAAGGTGAAGACATTTAATGAGAAAGTAGAGACAGAAAATTAAAGGGTTTTATGGTTATGGAAGTAAGAATTTTGATTTATGAATGACTCTACTTTTCATGGTTTGATTCAGAATTGGACCTACAAATACTAAATCATGAAAACAACTACTAATAAATAAAAAACATATTATAGTAAGAAATAATGAATCTAGGTCTATTAAATGAACTATGTAGGGACACAAAACTTATGAATTATAACTACTGTTTCTACTCTTTAGTTAGATTGGAAAATTTAAAGATATTTTGATTTTTTTTTCATTTTATTTTAACTATTTTTAATGTATATTTCTAATAAATACTTTTTTAGAAAATTAATTCAAAATATTATAGGAATTAAAAAAATATTTTATAAGAACTAAAACTAAATCAAATAATTTTTTTAGGAATAAAAAATAGTAATAATTGTCTTTAAAATATGTTTAAATCTATAAAATTATTAAATATAAACATGTATTAGGAAATTAGGAAGTGAAACCCTAAATTTAATTGAAAATTAACCAAACCCTAATTTTGCTACTTTTTCAAGCTTTTTCCATATGTAGGTCCCCTAAAGAATATGTTCAATTAATAACTAGAATTGAAACATGTTTGGGCTGTTATAGATAATTAAACATGAAATACACAAATATAGATAAAAGATATATATTAGTTTAAGATAACTAGGAAACTATTTGACTAGTTATAAAAGGATTATGTAAAATGTAATTTTAAGGAAGATAAGAAAAATAATATTCAGTATGTTTGATTAAAAGAGTGATATATAAATTATTTAAAAAATATTATCTCATTTAAAAGTTCAACATAATTGATAGCTAGATATAATTTCCCCTATAAAATTTTGTAACATTATGAAGTAAAAAAATAAATATTATTTATTTTACCTTCTAAAATATTATTTAAACCAATCATAAATAAATATTGAAAAAAAAATGAATGGTTAGAATTCATTTATATATATATATATATATATATATATATATTAAAAGCAAGTTTTCATCTACTGGATTCAACAAATGGGCTCCTTCATATTGGGCTTAATGTTTTGTAAAGGCTCTTTAAGATGCACCCATACTTAAATCTTATTTTCTTAAAAAAGAATAATTAATTTATGAAAACATGATCATTTGTTGGTGGTTAACTTTAGGTTAAAAATTCATTTTTTTAATAACATGACCAGTTATGAATTCTTAAAATTGATTTTCTACTAAATAAATTTGTTAATATAAAATCTACATTATATTAATTCATATAATAAGTTCACTTGTGATAGTAAAAAAGAAAATTAATTTCCAATATCAAAATTACAAAATATTTTTTTTGCTTTCATACTTTAGAAAGATATATCAGAAACAATGTTTTCTAAAAATGGTTTTGGTTTAGGTTTTTCATAAAATCTCATAGATAAGAATCTAAGTTTTGTGAATTTAAATATATCATGTTACTTTTATTAAAGTATTTAATGGGACAAATAATTAAAGATTTTAGTAGAAATGAAATACTATTCTTTAATTATCAGAATATTTATACAAATATTTCAAGAAATATTTGTAATTAACCAAATAAATTGTAATAAATTTTAAGGATTGAATTGGGTTATTTCTGAAAAACATATTAAAATTTATCTCTCATTAAACATTATTTTTCAAAACTGATTATACTATTGCGTTTTTGAAACAAAATTAAACCATTTAAAATTATATATTGGTTGTAGTTAAATTATTTTAATTATTTAATATTGTTTTCTTAAGAATTAAGTAATATATAAGATTATATATATTATAATAAAATGAAAAAATTTAAAAAAAAAATGATTTGTTAACGGGTTAATCTAGCTTGAAACACTAATTCTTTTATTTTATTTTCATTATGTTTTACTAGGTTTAATAATACTAATAATGTAACAATAATAAAAATAAGTTTCTAAAAGTCAATAAAAAAACAACTCCATTTTATTTGATTGCATTCTTTATGTCATACATAATAACATAACACTTTGCAAGGAGTATAAAAGATAAAAGAAAGTAAAATTAAAATTGAAACATTAGAGAAAGTGTATAAGAGTAATTTTGGATATTATTCTTCTGATGACATCCACTTCATATGAGCTA
Source organism: Macrotyloma uniflorum (assembly GCA_016859785.1). Taxonomy (NCBI): domain Eukaryota; kingdom Viridiplantae; phylum Streptophyta; class Magnoliopsida; order Fabales; family Fabaceae; genus Macrotyloma; species Macrotyloma uniflorum. The sequence goes on from BDMB01000026.1 coordinate 1,285,496, forward strand.
ATTTGCACCTGAAGATTAAGATTAATGAGTAATCATAGTTGAGAAAAATAAAACCAAAAGCAGAGAAAACTTGAAAGAACGTGATAATGTTTGAATATACTATAGAGAAAGAAAATAACATCTACAAAGTTGTGATACAAAAATCAAAGTCTGTGAGAAAATTTAACAAGAAGCATACCACAAGCAAGGGATGGTATTTGACACTGAGAAGGGAGTTGAGAAGCAATCCTAATGGTGTTGCAGAGGCATTGACGGTCCACAGATTGGAGTGCATGGCAGCATGAAGCACTTGGTCTGGTGTTGGCTGCACCAGGCACCACAAAGGGTGCACAAACATTCAGGTTGCTCAACTCAATTGTGCAGGCACTGTTCTGTGCCCTAGCCATCAGGCTCAAATTTGACACAACCAAAAGGATCAACACTACAAGTTCACACCCTAAGACAGATTTTGGTGCTGCAGCCATCACCTCAATCACTTCAAATAATTTCTGGTTATTTGTTTACTGCTCTAACTTTCTGTGTGTATTGTTTGAATGTTTGCAGTGTCTCTATTTATGGTGGAGTTTGGAAGCAAAAGGGTTGTTCATTTTGTGAGGCACCTACCTTAGGTTTTCAAGTCACAACATTGGTGTTGCATGGCAACTTAACATGATCATCATCATGTCTTCAAACTTTTTTTCCTGCCTTTGTATGCTTATCTCCACTTTCTATCAACTCCATATAGGAGAGGGACACGAATGATAATTACTTATTATTTGTTGTGTAAAAAAAAAAAAACTTTATTCATCCTTTTATTTATTATTTATTGAGTATTTGTTTTAAAAAAATTATAAATAATTTTATATTAATAATTTTATGGAAAATTAGATAGAAATAAAATTTTTGTTAGACCAACCTTAATTAAATAACAATATTTTGTTCTTAAAAATTTTATTGTAAGTATGACCTTTTATCATTCCTTAATGAGAATAAAATGTGATTTATAATAGTAAAAAAATAAAAATTGTAATTCAAATTATAAAAGCTTATATGAGTGATAAATGTAACAAAAATTAAATAAACAAAATTTATATTGAGAACTACCATTCTCTCTTTCATTTTCCACTTAAATTTGTCAATCCAAACCATTAACACATATAAATTAACTCTTTCATTTTCTTTATGACAATAAATTTGCAAACAAATGCTTAATAATTAGTGATTTCATTCTGGAATATAATTAGCCTTATATCTAATAAATCTTACTTTACTGATTGTGGTTTTGCAAATAAATTAAATCTCATTTTAATTTGACAATAATAAGTAATTTCTAATATTTCTAATATTTCTAATATTTCTAATATTTCTAATATAGCTTCATATACCAATCAAATTAATTAGTTAAGTAGATTATGTTAAATTTTAAAACAATGTACGGATAAAAACTTAGTGACTTTTAGAATATTTTTTCTCATTATTTATTAATAAAATGCATATTTATAATATTTAATACGGATAAACAAGGAAAAAAAATTAATTCTTCATAGAAACTATAAGGGAGTAATATATTTTTCCCTTTAAAAAATCTCTTTTTTTTCTAAATTCAGTTTTAAAAGATATTTTTAAATTAGATCAAAAGTATAAGATTTGTAAAGATAAAAATCAGTTAGCAATTATAATTTATATTTTTATCATTATCAAATATTAAATATTCGTGTTTTAAAATATTTATTAAATATTGATTAGAATTTTTAACTGATTCTTTTTATCATTATTAAATGAGTACCAAAAAAAACTTCAAAAGATCAGAAGTAGAGTGTTTTTAAATTAAAGGCACAAATAAAAGAAAAAGGCTTTAAATATTTAGAAATGAATATATAAGTTTTGGAAACTGAAAATAATTTTACCCTTCGAAAAATAATACCGACAAAACATTGAACTGCTCTGACAGATTTAAGGTAATCAACACAAGATAAACTTTAAAGTATCAAAATACGCTCTTTTGTTAATGTTGGATACTGTTTTATCTTAAATAATAATATTACAAAAAAACCATATATTAATTGTTTTAATTGTATCATTCTCCATTATTGCAATTATATTATTTTGAAAAAATAAACTACCTATGCAAAAGCATGCATATGTTTATACATTACAAAAATAAATAAAAAAAACTATAAATATAAGAATGTGTAATTTTTCTGGTTAACATGAGAATGTTTAAATAACAATATTAATTTAGTATGACTATCACCTTTTCCGTTTTCTGGTGCCAATGAAAAGCATTGGAGGCAAGTTGATTTTGAGAAGTTAAAAATTGAAGTTGCAATAAAGTAAATATCAAATTTTGCATTCAGGAGCCCCAAAAGAAAAGAAAAAGTAAAAACAGAAAAGAATATCAAATAAAAACTTAGAAATAGGAAAAAAAAAAGAATTCTAAAATAACAAAAGAGAAAAACTAAAATAAAGGGCATCAAAATGACTAAAAATATGTATTTAACTATTCTTGACGGGATCATGTGGAGAAGTCCAATAATTTTTGACAGCAAATAGAAGTTTCTCCCTTTCAAGAGGACCATCTTCATGGTCCACAATTTGACTGTCCCAATCCATGCCATCGATTATACTCTTTACCTTTACCAATATATCAACATCATCTCGGATTATCACACTTCCCTCTGGTCTAAGAATCCTATCCATCTCCAGCAAAATGTCTTCCAATTCACATCTACAATGCATAAACAAATCAGTGTCTGTTCAGTGTTATGTTATGTTGACCCGTTCAAAATCACTGACATTGTAGTCTTTTTTATTTACATTTTCCACGAACCAAAGTAAATAGTGTTTTCTAAGAATTATGATTAAGGTAGAGTTTAATCAGACTTGATTATTTTGATTTAGGAGCTAATGGATTCTTCAAATTTTGTTGAAATTTCCAGTTAAACTTAATCCTGGAAACTAAAACATGTAACAAAAAAAATATATACCTGTCATTGTAGAGGCTGAACACTGAATCAGCATGAATTAAGTCATAAGTTCTTGGATAAGTAGACATTGCTTCACACCTGCAACATTATCATGACCAAAGCATTTTAGAGAAAAAAAAGAAAAGGAAATGAATTTCATCAAATAAGGATTACAATAGAATACTGAACTAACCAATTATGGTATGTTCCAATCAACCCCCTTTCATATATTGCACCAAGTGTATCAACCTTAGCCTGAACGGGAACCACATTCATGACCCAAGCAGGGGAGTCTATCATAGCAGCGGCAAATCCACCCAAGTAAGCATTCATGTCTAAAAGGTTGCGGTACCTCCCAGCTTTTCCTAGCTGATTATTAACCTTCTTATAATATGATACCCTTTTCTTCCACAACTTGATATCTTTTGAGAAAGTTTCGGGGGTAACCCCTTTTATGGTCCCCATAGAAATCCTTGGTGGGGTGGCTTTTAGTCTGTCAGGCCAATTTTTCAATGACCCACCTGCAGTTTCTTCTTTGCTGGATACATCAGGCAGAGGACTCAAACATGTTTGCATGTTTGTGTACCTAAAAAGTGAATATGAAAAGTTAAATATCACGAAGTTCACATAATTTCACTAAGTATTTAAAGAGGAGTTTAGTTCTTATGCAGTGTAAAGAAACTTAAGCTATTAATTGATTAATAATAACAGTTAAACAAGCACTGTAACAGTCATTAAACTATCATACATAACAATTAGTAATTGGATGACATTCAGAATTTTTACTGTCAGAACATACATGGTCTACTCTTGACACAGAAACAGATGGGAAGTGTTCACTTGAAAGAAATCAAACACAAGGGTAATGGGAAAATACCAGGCTTTGTCAGGGTTATTCTGTGCCTTGCAGAAAGGTCGATTTTGAGTGAGCTTGCGATTGGCTTTGCATTCAAAATGGTTTTTGGCTTTCTGCCAAATGGCTATATCACCCTTCTCCACTAGCTTGTTCCAGCACAGGCTTTTAGCTACATTCTCGATTTTTGTTTGCTCTTCATTCAAATCCTCCTTAGTTCTTTCCCATCCTTTCCAATATTTCTTCCAACGAATTGGTGGCCCAGATAGAATCCAATACCCACCGGGGCGTAGAATTCGATCGATTTCATTTAGATAAAGCCCATCTAATTCAACAAGTGCAGAAAGAGAAAAAAAAAAGACACAATTTAATTTTGAATCATGAAGCTTCATTCTTTCTGGCTTAAATATATTAAACAACATTGGCAAATTTTTCACATGCACTTTTCTTATTCATCTTTACACTAATACCCTTAATTATTTTAATACACTTTTAGTGAGTGAGAATATCAAATACCGTATTCAGCCCATGGAATGAGGCATCGTGAACAGTGTGCCATGTCAAAGGCTCTGGAAGGAAAAGGCAACCTCTTGGAGGCTAAGACTCCAATTAATGCAGGAACCCCTCTTTCAAGAGCAAACTGAACTTGTGCTTCATGAGTGTCCCTAGGGGCAATTGACATTGTTATGATGTCACGTGACAGAAGATACGCTCCCCAACTAGCAACCTGCACTACCAAAGTTTTTTCATAATATTCAAATTTCGCCAATTAAACATTTCATCAATTAAATTCAGTCGGGACAAGACAACCTATTTTTTATGTAAAATATAACTGACAACATTTTGAGTCAGTAACAGTTTTAAATAACCTTTGCGCTTTTGTTTCATTGAACCACAACACATACAAATTTAGGTTGCAGAGGAATCTTCTTAAGATGTGATCGGTACATCACATGTTATCCGCGAACAATGACATAAATATAATAACAAGATACTTCATTATAATCATTAAATTTTAGTTTAGTAAAGTATTTGTCATATACTTTTTAGAAGATAACTTCTGCACATGTTATCGAATACGTTAATCGAAAACCTAGGTTTAAAAAAGTACACTGCGTTTGTGACTAACCAGACAAATGCCTCGTTAGGGAATAAACAAAATTAAAAACTAGTATTATAATAAATAGCCATCCCAATTTGTTCCCAATTCAATTTCCCAGCAAACCGAAGTACAGTTTAACGAGATCGAAGATCACAAATCAACGTAAACCATATATATTAAGCTTGGAAACTCAGTTATAGTACTATTGATATTTGTGTACCATGTGAAGCACATACCTTGCTCGATTGATTCAATTGTGGAAGAATAGACTTTTTATTTATTTTATTTTTTTAATAAAAAAGTGATAGAAACTGTACTAAAGAATAGTAAAATGAAAAAAAAAAAAAAAAAAACACTCCATCAGCGTCAGGTAGGATTCAAATGGCATATTAAGACCATCAACAAAGATCTATAGTATCAAAGATTTTCAATCACACAACTTCTTAATTACTTCTATCAACCAATCGTCATGTTCTTGAAAATTACGGGGAAAAAGAAAGAAAAAAAAAAGCCTGGATTGAATTTCGATTTCCCTTTTCTACATGAATCCATAGACATGGAATGGACGTATAGCTCACTGTCGCGCAATTTTAGGCGCCGCTCAATGTGAAGACGAATAAAGAGTATTTGAAGAAAGAAACTTTTCCATTATTTTGTCCATTTGCATATTCCTTGTTAATCAATGGCCAAAATTAAGCACAAGAAGCCAAGACCACAGCACAGACATGCGACTCAATATATTCATAAAACGAACACAGATCATGCCCTAGATTATTTTTAATTTTTTATCATACTACAGAATTTTTTAAAAATATTTTTTGCCTATCATAATAATTAATTTGATTATTGACATCTTGACATCATATTACGAATTAAATATTCTGACTAAAATTTTTCCCCGAGAAATATTAAATAGAGAAAAACCCAAGTGTATCTATCATGAACACGTTTTTGAAAAGGCAGATAGACTTGTTTAGGATCCATTCGTTTCAAAAATGTAAAAGACGAAAATGTGATGAGAAAGAAGTGAAGAAAAATCACACTAAGTTACAAAACTATCCCAAAAACCGTCCCCAGAAGAAGACAAAACTCACCCTATCCCAGTTTCAATTTGGGAATCTAAAGCATTTTTACTAGAGTTTAATTGTACACATCTAATCACATAACTTTAAAATAATAGTTACAAAAAGCTTCTTTTTTTTTTAAATATATATTTGATAGTTTGAGTTTTCTACTTACGCATTTCCTAAAGTTACCGCAGAACTTAGAAGAACATCATAGTTAACACCCGTGAAGTGAAGGCACAACCTCATAAGTTGTTGTAAAGAATAAAGGCCCTTTGGCCCATTTCTTTTCATGGTACAATGTAGTAATGAGACTCACCCTTTAATCCGAACTAGTTCCTTCAAAACCTCAAACTTTTTTTTCAATAGTAATACCATAAAAATGATTAAGGGAAATAAAAATACAGTTAATGATCAATTTAATCTAATTTTCTGAACAATGATCAATTTAATTTTCGATAAAAGATTATAAAAATTTAAAGTTATGAGTACATTATTATTTACATGATAAATTCTAGCAAAACATAATACATAGACCATCAATAATTTATCATTAATTAAAAGTGTATATAAATTTAAACTTTATATTAATTTACCCTATTTTTCTAACTGGGGGCCCGAAACGGTGGGAACATCATCATTCGTGTACCAAAAGTAAAAACATCAACAAGGACAAAGGTGTTCCAACCCAATCCAAAAGACCCTTTAATTTTTTTTTCCTTTTAGAAGAAAAAAACGTTTTCTTAACCATGAAATAACGCATCGATCTGAAACCAAAATAAATAAAAAAAGGTGGAAAACGGAAAGCGCACGTACCCCACAGCCAGTATCGACGGCGGTCCTCACGGTGCCGTCGCGGAGGTTAACCAACTCCCCAATGTCGTCAATGTACTTGTCAGCGCCGTCGGGGAACATGGTGCCGCCGCCGGGGAAGCGGAAGCGGTCACCGTCGTAGCGGATCCAGTTCTGCACGGCCTTCTCGACGGTGAGCTCGCGGTGTGGGACGTTGGCGTACCACGCGACGTCGCGGCTGGCGGGCCACGGGAAAGGGTTGCGGTAGCCGTGCGGCGCGGGGATGCGGCATTTGAGAGCTTCGGTCTTGGTCGGGCAGTGGCGCTCGCGGTAGACCATCTTGTGGCGGGAGTAGCGGAGGGAGCGGTCGTGGTCCTCGCATGGGGTGTACTCGCTGAGCGATACGTGGCAGGGAGGGAAGCGAAATGTGGAAGTGGAAAGAGGGAGGGAGGAGGCGGTGGCGTTGTGGTGAGAGGAGAAGTCTAAGTGAGAGGTGGAGGTGGAGGTTGGTTTATGGAAACATGGTTGTGTTTGAAGTTTTGTTGTGGATGGTGTGATTTTGGGGGTTTGCTGGTATGCTCCGAAGATGTATGATAAAATGCAGAGGAGAGCGACGAGGGAATAGAGGTTGGTTTTTTTGCAGTATGTGTTGTTTTTGGAGGGTTTGGTTGTGGGGTGGTAGGGTGAAGTAGAATCGACGCTGGGCATGGTGGTTTGTGTAAGAAAAAAAGAGAGTGAAAAAGTTTGTATGTGAATGTGAATGTGTGTGTTGTGGTGATTGGTGGAGAGTGGGGGTTTAAGTATTGGAGTGGAAGTGGAAGGGTTAGATTAGATTGCAGAGTGGTGTGAGGGTTGTGAAGTGGGTCCATAGTTTGGAGAAAAGTGAAAGGTTGTGTTTTCACGAATGGGTGTTTCTGACGAGGGAGGGAATTCATTCAGAGTATTTGACTGGGGATGAGAAGTAATAATTGCTCTACTATTTCAACGTTCTTCCCAAAATCTCAATAACTATTATTATTGATTACAATACACCCACAATTTCATCTTTTTAACTATCTTTATCTAGAGATCCACAATTTAATATTTCCTTCAAATTTAATTAAAAAAATAATAATGTTACTACAAGAGTTATACTATTCAAATATCCATGGTTGAATATTGTATTTTACAGTAAAGATGTGTTTGAATCGGCAAGATAATTTGAGGAAGTGAAAAGAAAAATAAAAATAAATAAAAAGTAAATAAAAAGTAAAATTGTTTGAATTAAAAAAAATAAAAAAATAAAATAATTTTCTTTATTATTTAATAAAAAAATTTATTTTTTAAAATAAATTTATTATTTTAAAAATATTTTAAATACTTTTATTATTTTTAATAATATTTTAATAAAAAAATAAAAAAACAATATTATTTTAATAATATTATTTATTATTAATAATTTTTTTAATTATTTATATTAAAATAAAAATATATAATTGTTATAATTTTATTTAATATTTATTATTATTAATAATTTATTATTTTAATATTATATTAATTAATTATTATTATTATAATAATATATATAATATATTAAATTATATAAAAGATATAATTATTAACGTAAAATTCATGTTTCATATCCTTTTAACAATTCGTCTGCGGATCAAACAAAGTATAAATATTTAGTATAAATAATTTATATCGAGGAAATTTTTTTATAAAAATTATTTTTTAGGTTTGATTATTACTTATATTTGTATTAATCTAAGTATAAATATATTTCGCACAACCACATCTTAAATATTATATAAATATTTTAAAAAATACAAATATATATATATATATATTACTTTTAAAAAAATACAAACATTAATCCATAACTTTGTAATTTTGTAAAGATATTTTTATTTCATGAACAAACTCTCACTTTTTATTATTTAAATTTTTTCATAATTTAATTTATTTTATATTATTTTTATCCCATCATCTATATTATAATATAACATTCATTTTTAAAATAATAAAATAAACATATACTGAAAAATGGTGTAAATTAAGGTGTGTAAATCAAGGTGGTGTGAAATTTATAAATACAAATTTAGGTTGTTTCACAGGAAGGTAAAAGAATATTTTTCTTTTTTTATCCACTTTAATCTCTGATTGCGAGTCATTTAGATTTCAAATGCATTGTTTGTTTATCAATTTAACTTTTAATAATAAAAAATTATTATTATTTAATTTCTATTCTACCTTTGTTTTTTTTATAATATACGTTTGTAATTATTTTTATACTTTTATAAATAATTTTTATTAAAATATTTTTCAAACGATAAAACTGTTATCTGACTCTTAAATAATAAAATCTATAGACAGATTTTGATGTATAATATTAATCTAAAAAAATTTGGGAAGAGGATGTAAATAAATAAGTAAATTTCTGAATAACTAACCTTGTCCAGCACATACCGTCCTCGGGAGTACAAAGCCCTAGAAACACCTGTTTACATCGGACAAACAAATCGCAACCCATATTAAATGTAATCAACGTTATTTCTATCTCTTTCAACATTTGTAGTTTTATCGGTTTAAATTTATTACAATCTACCAAAGTATGCTAGCACAAAATGTCTAATAACCAAAAGAGAGATCATATATTTAAATTCAAAATAAAATAATAAATAAAAGCCTTTGATTTTTTAGTACCTACCATTTAACTCCTCAGTATCCCAAATGTGAAGTTGAAGTTTCATTAATTTTTTTCACATTGAACCATGTATTGTTTTTAAATCATTGTTCAAAGATTTAATGTTTCACAATATCTCACTCTCCTGAGTAACATTGTTTTCTGCATGTCAGAAAATCTATTAAAAGGTAGAAAATTATTTAAATTTTAATTATCTTCATTTATATTTGTTTATATTTTTTTTACTGGATATTCAGTTTCAGCTCATGACGTTCGATAGAGAAAGTTTTAACCGAAGAAGTATTAGTCTAAATTGACAATACTTTGATTTGTCCTCGACTTACTAATTTAAGTCCATGATCAATTACCATAATTAAATTTCAGTACTAGAATTTATTCAGTAATAGAATTTAGTCATCACAGTTCTCATGTAGTTAGTAATTAGGATCTAGAAAATCAAGTAAAGGTATATAATTCATTTACTTACTTTACACACATTACATAAAACTTTATTTATATTCTTTAGTAACTTAATTATAATCACAATATCCTTCCATTTTATATATATGATCCGATAAGAGTTTAAAAATGAAGTTTAAAAATCTTAATAAAATAAATTTTGATATTATATTAATAATAAAAATTAAATCTAACTTATTTTCTTAAAATTGGTTTAATAAAATAAAACTTATATATTTTATATATTAAATTAATTATATATTTACACAAAGTAAAATTTGCAATGACATAAGATATTTAGTATCCAGCTTGCACTAGATCTTATGAATCATATATCTGTCATGGTTTAATTAGATCACTACCTTCACCAGTTCCACCTTTATTTATTTGGATCAAAGCTTAAATTTGAACTAGTATTCATCACCATTTGTCTGCAGAAATTAAATCTTATTTTTCTACATTTAAAACAATTTATAGTCCACGTTTTTTTTTTTAAAAATAAATCAAGTTCAGACTTCAAAGAACCGTTGGTGTTAATTAATAATCATTTAAGTACTGTTGATCTTAATCAATTAATTACCATTTGTGATCAAAATGTTATTCAGAATCCTATCTTCAAATGGAAATGGATTCTCTTGTCTTAAATTTTTACGTACTATGTGGAAATTTTGTATCATTTCTTCAAATGGAAACTCATATTAAATTTTAGGTAGCGATATATATTTTTTCTTGTATGTGGTACGTAGATTTTAATCTTATATGGTCCACCTATTTAATTTGTACCAAGAGGATAGACACAATTTTTTTTACATGATACAGTAAATTCAATTAATAAAATGTTTTTTAGCTTTATATTTTAATAAATGTGATCAACGTCTCTATATTTTCACAATGAATTTGATTTTCATAGTTAAAATAAAATAGAATTTTGAATAATCATTTTTAATATTCATTATTTTTTAAATTAAAAATATTAAATTCAAAAAATATTTTATATACCAAAACTACGCAAGAATTGAGATAAATAAAAAATTATATATATATATATTTTTTATTTATTTAATATATTATTTTTTAAAAATGATAAAATTATTAAATTTTAAAAATAAATAATGTACTAAATAAACTAAGAATTGAGACCTAACATACTAGTTTCATTATTCAAAACTCAATAAAATCGAATTCAAAAGAATTAAATTTAATAAATATATTATCCTCATTTAATACATTAAGATTCATGATTTCATTAAATTTGCTGGAAATAACACTTTATACTAATTAAAATTTATAATTCAAATTTATTGAGATAATATATTATTAAATAATATTATAAATAAAAAACATAAATTAGATATAAATATCAATCTCTAATCATATATTAAATTATTTATATACATTGTTCAATAAATCATTCATATATTATTTTATTAATTTAAATGTCAAATTACAATTTCAAATAATCCTCTATATAGTTAAAAGAATTAACGAAAAATAAATAACATTAAAAAAATCAAATATTGCCATAAATACTTTATCATTGTAAATAAAAATATTATTTTGAATACTATAATTAATTTAATAATATTATCTATTAAGATTTGAAGTGGAAATATATAAAAGGATTAAAAAAAATCCTAAATACTCTTCTATAAATTTATTATATTATCTCCTAATCTCATAATATTTAAGAGTATAAGATAAAAGAAAAATTATATATATATATATATATAACCTGACACTTAAAAAAAAACACAATAAAAAAAAACACAATAAAAATATCAAATTGATGAAATGATACTATACTATGACAATAAAGTTAAATTTAAAACATAAAGTTCATAAAGTAAATTGAAAATATATGAAACAAGGTCACATTTAATTGAAAATATAAAAAATAAAACTACATTATTTTTAAAAAAGTGTAACATGTAAAAGAATGCATTTTAATCTTCAAATAAAGCTTTTAATATTCAATCAATATAAAAACAAAACCCAATTGATAAGAATCTAAAGATAATGTGCTCAATTTTCAATGGAGTACCAAACTACCAAAATGATGGTGACCAGTTAGGTGCATGGTACCGTACAGTAGGGTCTCGTCTTTCACTAATAATTCAAACACCACTTGGTACAATTTCGTCATTAACAACGTTTTTGTAACATTAACTTTTTCTCAGTACATTATTTTCTTGTCATTTTATTCTTATATATCCAACTTCCCAAAATTTCTCCATCCTTTTTCCTGAAAGATGAAAATTTTCAATCAACCATTACCAGCAACATGTGATTATTCTCTGACACGTTTCGAAGAATAAAAAATGTTTCAAAAATGTTTATCTAAATAAAATTTACCAAATAAACATTAAAAAGTAAAAATTTACCAAATAAAATGAGCATAACATCTCATATCTACTTAAATATATAATTACTTATAAGTTGATTATTTCATATTTATTAAATATAATTAAATTATAACATATAAATATATATAAAATTTAGTTTATAAATTTATTTTTTAATATTAAATTAAATTTAAAATTCAATCTTTAAAATTGTATTAGTTGAATTTATCGTTTAACTTATTATATAATCGTTATGAAATTATTTGTAAATATTTAATTGTATATTTAATTTATTGAAAAATTCACATCAAATATTAATTTATTTTTAAATTATTAATTTATTCTATATATATATATATATATGACAAATAAACTTAAATGGATTAATACTAATACTAAAACATTTAGTTGTTATTTTTATTTCTCAATTATTCTTCATTTGATATACATTAAATAATTAATTTTTAAATAAATATATATATATATAAAATTTAATTATTATCATATATAATATTAATTAATTAAAATATTTATAATAAAATAATTAATTAATATTTTAATTTAATTTTATCATTATAAATATTATATTAAAATTTAAATTATATATCATATTAAAAATAAAATTTAAATTTAATTTATATTTAAAAATTTTATTTATGAAATAAGATGTGTATTCGTTTTATATATTATAATTTGATTTAAATTTATTAAAAAAATCTATTAAATTTATAATTTATATTTAAAATTAATTAAGATATTTTTTATATTAGTGTTTTTTCTAATTATAAATTATGTAGTGAATGATTATTACTAATATTAATATAATTAAGATTGAAAATTTTAAAACAAAATTTATAAAATCCATCAAATTACACCCATTTAAAATAATATAAATAAATATTAAATATAATAAAATTGATTAGATTGTATAATAAACACATCCTCTCAAATCAATGATATTATATTATTCTTAAATAATAATTCTTTGTTTAATTTTAGAAAAATATTATTTATAAAAATAAATATAAGATGATTTTGTTAAAATTAAAAAAAATTTATACAAATTCTTTACTCTATTGAATATTATAATATAATAAATATAATAATGTCTCGATTATATGAAATTATATATATAATTTCACATAATTACGTTATGTTTTTTACATAATTATGATAAAAAAATATTAATATTTTATTGATTTATTATTATATTATATTAATAAATAAATATTAATAATAAATAAAATTATTTATAATAATATTATAATTATTAATTATTTTTATAATAATAAAATTAAAAAATAATAATAAAATATAAAATTAACTAAAAATTATTTTAATTTAATAATAATAAATAATTAAAAATAATAGTAAAATATAAAAAAAATTATTTAATTTTTTTAATTCAAACAATTTTTTTTTGTTTTTTTTCTTTTAAATTTATTCTTTAATTCAAACAAACTCTAAAATTGATTTGATTATATAATAAAAAAACATCTTCTCATTATATATCGTGAAAACTCCTATATTGATAATTTTAATGTTTTCTTGACAAGGAAAATAATTTTTGAAAGTTTTGATTTTATGTTGTAACTTATGAAAGTAGTGATCATTAATGAATTTTGAGAGGAGTAAGATTTATTTGGTGAGTGTTTGTTTGATTAATATTTATGGGGGAGCATCACGAGGAATGTGATGTTGCATGGATTGTTGGGTAAGAAATGTGAAGGGATATCTGACATCTATCCAATCAAGATGACAACTGTGATGCCCTTTCATTCCTCACAAACTCCACATTAGCCTCATCTACATCATTCCCCAAGAATGGGTTGCATGCAACTTGGTCAGTTTATTATTTGTAATTTTTCTTTTAAAATTTAAATATAAAATTTATTTTATGAAGACATTTATCTTATATTTATAATATGTTTAACTCATTATATTTTTAATGGACACAATTCAATATTAAGATAATACAGCTAGTAAAATTCTATTTAATTTCATTAAGTATAATATTTTAATATTGAGTAAAATTTTACTTAATTTTATTAGATACAATATTTTAACATTAATATGTATGGTTAAATACAAGGACATTAATATTGTTATTGTGGATGTAAATCGACGAAAGGGTTCTATTACTTTTTTGTTTTATATATGTAAGTTAAAGAAAAAATGAAAGAAATGAAGAGAAAACTTTCTCTACAAAATTGATTAAAAAATAGAAAAAAGATAGTGACAGTATAAATTAGGTTTAATATTTAATGATTTTTTTTTAAATAATAATTATTAAATTATAATAAATAGTTAAATTATTAATATTAAATAATAAATAAATTTTTTAATAATATTATAAAATAATATTTTTTTAATTATAATAATAATAAATAATATTAAAATAATAAATAAAATTATTTATAATAAATAAAATTATTTAACTTTTTTCTCATTTCCACTCTTCTCTTTTTAATTCAAACTATCTTATTTTTTCTTTATTTTTTTCATTTTCTATTCTCTCAAATTTTTTCCCGAATTCAAACATACTCTGAGTGTGTATTTAAATATATACTCTTCGAAATTACCATCTTCAAAACCTTGTTTGTTTTTAGTAACAATTTCCCTTACCTCTGTTAGATTTAATTTCAGAAAACAGAAATTTTTATGTCTTTAATAAGTACACATTTTGAAATTCTAAAATTCTTGGAAAATATATAATTACTTATATTATTAATATTTTAATAGTATTTACAGTTATTTAATTATAATAATAAATAAATTAAAAATAATAATTAATAAAATTATTTTTAATAAATAATTTTTATTTTACTTTTTATTTTATTTTTTAATTTTTCTATTAAATCAAAATTTTATTTTTTATTTACTTTCTCTTTAAATCATTTTAATGTTATCCCATACTTTTTATTCTTTAAATAAAAAAAACCATTAACCATTTAAGATCATCAAGAAAAAAAAAAAACAAACCTTTTATGATTAAAAGGTAATACACCATATGATAGAAGTCACCTAAACTTGTACTATTATTACCATAAATTTTATGATTGCGTTCATCAATTTTGTTTAGTATGCCTTTATTTTGGATGATTATTGTTATGAAGATTGAAAAGTTAACAAAAAAATAAATATATATTTTATTATTTTTTAAAATTTTAAACTATAAATTCTAAGCAAATCACGTATAATTAAAAAAAAAAACAAAAAAAAATATAAATTTAACATCATAATTGATTATAAATTTTTTTTATAATAATAATAATAAATAGTTAACAATAATAATTGATAATAAAATATAAAACTATCATATATTTTTATTTTTTAAAAATAATATTAAAAAATTAAGAATATTAAAAATAAAAAAATTATACGTAATACAGTATATCATCACTCCATAATTCTTTCTTCAAAAGAAAAAAAACTACTCCATAATTTTCAGAAATGGCATTAGTTTAAACTTTATAATTATCAATGAACCTTAATAAATTAGCATAAAGATCAAGAGACAGAGCAAGGTGAAGGCACTTTTAATTACTCTGGCTTTAATTTTGATTATTTATAGGGTTTATGTAACTGAGTCCAAAATAAAAAAATTAACCAATTTCATCTTCAATGATCAATAGAAGAATTTAGACCATTTACAGTTTGTTATTTATGTATAAAGGTAAAACTTAGTGTATGATACATATACCAAATTCTTTATATATAGTTCTTATTACAATTTTAGTTATTTTTATTTTATTCATTCTACAACTCATCAGTATAATTCTTTTAATTTTTTTTCCAACATTTTCATTGTAAATGTTAATTAAAAATTTGCAAGTAAAATTAGAAGATTCTATACTCTTTATTACTTTAATAGATAAAGGGTTAAATAATAATTGTTTTAATTAAAATTTAAAAATTAGAATAATACTAAAATGCATAGATACAGTCTGCATGTGTCGTGTGATTCTTGTAGTTACTATGGTCAAAATAGATACAGATACAATTTATAACATTAAAAGTGTGGAGATAGGTGAAATTAAAATGAAAAAAAATAAATAAAAGTTGTCCTATAAAGTTTCATTAGCAAATATATTGAAGTTGGCGAAAATGTATCTTTAAATTGAAAAGAAAGAAAAGTAGAGAGAAACGACATGTTTGTTCCAGTACAACAATCTCAACATGAATTTCAAGAAAGGGTAGAAGGGGGTATGCTTCACCTGCACAATAATATGATGATACTTGGGCTTGAATGTTATGAAAAAAGAAAAAATCAATTAAAGAAATCAATAAAGAGTATTTCATTATTGAAGACTAAGTTCTATATATATTTATCAAGATATTAACAAGAGTCAAGTTTAAATAATTAGATTCATGTTATAGTTGTTGAAATTTGTATCAAGTAGAATATTAAAATTGATACAAAATTTTAGAAGATAATAAATAAATACCATATTCTAACCATACCTTTCATTAATAAATAAATTTAAAAATTTTAACTATCATAAATTTTAATAATTCTAAAATTTAAAAGATTTAAAATTATTTAAAATATTAAAAATGGTGAATAAATTTATAAATAAATAATATCACTTATATAATAATATAAAAAATCAATATAAACTCTTTCATATTACAAGTGTGTTTGCATCAAAAGAAGTACTGTGCTTGTGGATAGAAAAAGAAAAAATGATTGAATTGTGCTGAGTAAATAACTGTACTAGGTGAATTGAGTGAAATATTTATAAATTTTTTTTTAAATAATAATAATTATTAAATTATAATACATAATTAAAATATTAATATTATAAAATAGTATTTGTTTTTTTAATTATAATAATAATAAATAGTAAAAAAAATAATAAATAAAATTATTTATAATAAATAATATTATTTTATTTTTTACTTATTTTTATTTTTTTTTAATTCAAATAATTTCTCTTTCTTTTTATTTTTTATTTTTTTCTTTTCTCAAATTCATTTTCTAATCCAAATATAACTAAACTGTAAACTAAATTATCTATTCGTAATCATACAAAATTTTTAACTATATATTTTTTTTTACAAGTTTCTCATCAATTACCACTAATTTTACTTTTCTAAAATTGTAAGAAAAAGTAATTTGTGAGGAAGGATATGTCCTGTTTTACCCACAAATTTAATGCTATCAGAGTCAACATCACTTAACTTCTTCTGCACAGTGCAAATTTAATATGAATTTTATTAAAAAATATTAAATATATATTGAAAAGTATTAATTGGATATTTTGAAAATTTTAAATATATATCTATCATTATCCTATATTTAAAATTTTCAAAATATTTAATTAATATCCTTCAAAATATATATTTAATATATTTTTAGTAAAATACATGTTAGAAAAAATATATATTCAAATAAAATAATATTAAAAAAGTATATCTATGTTTCCAGTTTTAATAGTAAAGTTTTATAATTTTCCTTACTTATGAACTTCGCGTTAGCTACAAGCAATAAAATAAGATTTGCTAAGGATTTAAGGAGGCTCTGTGATCACTGACCAAGAGTTTGGTTGTGTCGGAATTTTCCGGGGATATGGCGTTGGAGGCAGTTACAGACAGAAAAGCTGAAGTTCAAGCATTTGAGGACTCAAGAACTGGTGTAAAAGGTGTAGCAGATTCTGGAGTCAAAAAGATCCCTGTCATGTTCCATGTCGATTTAGATTCTACTCACAGCTTGCCAACTGACTCCGAATTCACCATTCCAGTCATAGATCTTCATCACATAAAGAATAACTCAGTTCGGCATGTTGAAGTAGTTGACCAGATTAGGAGGGCATCTCAAGAGTGGGGGTTTTTCCAAGTGATCAATCATGGTATTGCTACTGAGGTGTTGGATGAAATGCTCAGTGGAATGCGCAGGTTTCATGAGCAAGATGCTGAGGCAAAGAGACCCTTTTACTCAAGAGATGTCAGTAGGAAAGTCAGATACTTTTCTAATGGGAAACTGCTCAGAGACATGGCTGGTACTTGGAGGGACTCTATTGCATTTGATGTCAATCCTGATATTCCAGACCCACAAGATATGCCAGCAGTGTGTAGGTAATGTTTCAAAAAAATGTTATATCCTGCTTGATGGTACTTTTATGAGTTTCTCCAATAGGTAATCTACTTAATAGAAGTTAGGTTATGACAGTGAAATTCTAAATCTTATAGGAGACTAACTCTGAATGACATAAGGAACTGTATTTAAATTTTGTCCTTTATAATATGATTGCATCTGTCTATGCAGAAGTCTAGCCCTTGGCTGTTATATAATTGAGTAAGACTAGACTTAGGAGTTTAACAGAGTTTACTTATTCCGCTTTACTGCATTAGAGTCTTTGGATTCTTCAACCCCAACAAGAACCATAAAAGATTAGTTTTGGCTATTGAAAGTTTGTTTTACTTTTTATTATCAGTTCCAGGATTCTTAAAACCCAATACTAAATTTTTAAAATATTAGTATGAAACACAGATTAGTCTACGGATCATGTTGAGCCCCCGTTTTGTTAGTGTAAATGCTGATGTGACAAGTAGCTGAGGTGCCTACATTGAAGAATGCAAAAGATGTATTTAATATTTTTCATCTGCTATCATCTTAAAGCTGTCTTCTGCATAGGAATTTATTTGAAGGACTAAGTGTTGAGTCTTATGAATCCAGGGAATTAAGGTAAAGTATGTGGGAAAACAGGAAGTTCATTGTTGTAAATAATCCATGAGATTTCCTATTTAGTCTCCAGGTTGAATTCTCCTTAATAGATTGAATTATAACAAGTGGAGTATTTGTTGAGAACTGGCAATTAAAAGGAGCCACTGGGAAAAGTCTATTGGGCAAGTAAGAATACTTTAGTTATTAAGATCTCATAGACTAACTTTTGGGTTATCATGCCTTCCAGTTTAGCATTTATGCAATTTTTCTATATACCATGTTTGTTAAATAACATTATTCAGTAAGATCACTTATGAATTTCACTTGCATATCTCAAAGTTTGATCTTTCTTTTGGTTTTTCTCAACTAATTGTGTATTTGTAGAGACATTGTGGCTGAATTTTCAAAACAAATAAAAGTAGTAGGTATCAAAATCTTTGAGCTACTGTCAGAGGCTCTTGGTCTTAATCCTTCTTACCTTGAAGAAATGGACTGCGCTAAAGCACTTTACGTTATGGGTCAATACTATCCAGAATGCCCTGAGCCTGAATTAACTGTGGGAATTCCAAAGCACACTGATTATGACTTCATGACAATTCTTTTGCAAGATCAGATAGGTGGTCTTCAAGTTCTTCACGAGAATCATTGGGTTAATGTACCTCCAGTGGAAGGAGCTCTTGTTGTAAACATTGGAGATGTATTGCAGGTAGCTTTTGAAATTATTTATTATGCTTTCTACAAAAGATTAATACGCGTAAACATCACACAAAGGTACATAAAAGAAAAGTTGAATGCAAAAGGTAGTGTTATAAAGATTCTCGGAATGGTTATATGGTTATTCACTCTGTATATTTACAGTAATTTTTCAGTGTTGAACAACCAAACAGCTTTTGTTATGTAGATTAAGGGGTGAGTACAGCTTGATATCTGTCTTTAAAATTTCCTTTCACCTGCATATTACTCCCTTCAATACCCAGTACTTCGTCCACATTCCTGATATCCATTTGCCATAGTCTCCTGAAATCCTGGATGATCTATCATGCCACTTGGTTCCATCACAACATGGACCCTTAAAGCTCTAACTCTACAAAAATATCAACGCTATCTAGACTTTTTCATTCAAAGTGTGGATACAATAACACGATGTTTGATACTACGACGTCTAATTCTGAAGATCTTAGTTTCAAAAGGAATCAGAGAGGATATGATGCAACATAAAAGTGATCTGAACTTAAATATTTGGCACTTTCATTAGATTAGCAACACCATACCTAGTTTTTATGATTATATTTTTATTTATCAATATTATTTCATCATTCATGCAGCTTATGACAAATGACAAGTTCGTCAGTGTGTATCACCGGGTCTTGTTGAAGAACATAGGTGCTCGAGTTTCTGTTGCAACCTCTTTCATGAATTACAATCTATCTGAGTGTACATCGAAGCTTTATGGTCCAATAAAGGAATTATTATCAGAAGAAAATCCTCCACTCTACAAGGACGTTACTATGGAAGAAATATTGAAAACTTATTATGCAAAAGGGATGGATGGGAAGTCTTTCTTGCAGCCTTTAAGGTTGTGAAGCCATTATGTTGGTGCTTTCTTGATTCTCCTCATGGAGTTGGCTTCAGTCTGTACCAAATTTATCTTGGTTTAATGCTTGCTGGTGCCTTCATCTGTGATTTTCAGTGTTGCCGTCAATAATTGGTCTTGAGTGAGTTGACATTTCTTGATTCTCCTCATGGACTGAAACATATTTGGTATATTGTGTAATAAGTCATTTTGTGACAAGTCATTACCTGATGAAGTGAACCTTTTACTTCATCATTTTATCTATTTTTATGCTTAATGAATAAAATATCTGGGTGCATCCCTACACACAAACTTGGTCGGTGCATTA
Source organism: Macrotyloma uniflorum (assembly GCA_016859785.1). Lineage (NCBI taxonomy): Eukaryota > Viridiplantae > Streptophyta > Magnoliopsida > Fabales > Fabaceae > Macrotyloma > Macrotyloma uniflorum. The sequence continues at coordinate 1,306,286 of BDMB01000026.1, forward strand.
CAGATGTTGCCTTGACCATAGATTGTCTGATCTTGTGTTCGAAAAATTACTGTATGAACATGTTTTTCTTATATGTCATTCTGAGCATCAATGAAACCATGATTCATCAGAATCCACGACAGAACATTAACACACAATCTTCGTTTCTCATTTATACATTAAACTAAACTAAAATAGTATCTTTCTCACACTATAATAATACACCTTTGATTAGAGTCTAAATAATTTTTTTGTTCAATTATTATTTTTTTTTCAATTTTATTTTATAATTAATTTACTTATTTTTTATATGATTCAATATAAAGATAAGTTTATAAAGAAAAGCTTTTGAAGAAACGAATGGCCGTGTAGCACATTGGTGATTGGAGGAAATGTTATTAATTTCACTCCTACGCGTATACATTGCAAGGCCTATATTTATAGGCTTACATCATTGCCACTTCTGAGAATGACGGTTACAATAAAAATGCATATACATTATTATTCTAGCATTTTCTGTATTTAAAGTTATCTTGACTTTTCACTACTATATTCAGAATAGAATTTTCTCCTACTCATTCCACATGGGCGGCTATCATTTTCCCCGTTATCTTCTTCTTTATCTAAATATTCTATCTTTCCAAGATAAAAGTAACTTTAGTTATTTCTATGTAGCACAGAGAAAACTATTGTTTTCTGCTAGTTTCCCAGTATGGTGATCACAAGCACAACTCAGTTACAGTCAGAGACTAGTAAGGATTCCACCTATGATAGAAAAGCTGAACTCAAGGCCTTTGATGAAACAAAAGTTGGGGTGAAAGGGCTCTTAGAATCTGGGGTGACAAAGATCCCACGCATGTTCCATAATGCCAAGGTGGAGGACCACACTGAAACCACACCAAATGACTCAAAGTTTAGTGTCCCCATCATAGACCTTAAAGACATAGACACAAATACATCCCAGCGTGTTGAAACAATTGACAAAATTAGAAGGGCATGCAAGGAATGGGGATTTTTCCAGGTAGTGAATCATGGTATCGGTGTTGAGGTTTTGGATGAGATGATATGTGGAATTCGAAGGTTTCATGAACAAGATGCTGAGGTGAGGAAAAGCTTTTACTCAAGGGATCTGAATAAGAAAGTTAGATATTTCTCCAGTGGTACCCTTTTTAGAGACCCTGCTGCTAACTGGAAGGACACACTTGCATTTTTCCTTGATCCTGACCCTCCTAATCCAGAAGAAATACCAGCAGTGTGCAGGTACATAAGTAATATTTTTAATTTCGACTTGATGATACATGATAATATGAATTGTTGATTATCTCATCAGTGATTGAAATTACCTCTTTATCTTTTAAATAAAGACTTAATTTAGAAGAGTTGTATATAAGCAAAAACAGCAATGGGCTTGGTTTGCAGGAAATTTTTTTTCTGTTTTGCTTAATGATCACAAAACATCACTTGTAATTGTGAAGTATGTGCTATTTTTGTGACTATCTTTGAAAAAATTAAGGAAAAAAAAAGAAGTTTCACACTTCACTTGTATTACATCACAAATAATCCGAGTCACTTGTACAATTCACTTTTTTGACACTATCAAATGTAGACTTCTTTCAATTGTCTATGATGAAATAATCATGTATTTGCAGAGATATTGTGATTGAATATTCAGAGAAAGTAAGGGCATTAGGGTCTACAATGTTTGAGCTATTCTCAGAGGCTCTTGGCCTTCCTCCTTCTTACCTTAATGAATTGGACTCTGTGGATGGACAATTTCTTTTGGGTCACTACTATCCTCAATGCCCTGAACCTGAGTTAACTATGGGTACTTCAAAACACACCGATATTAGCTTCATGACAATTCTTGTGCAAGACCAGATAGGTGGTCTTCAAGTTCTTCATGAGAATCAGTGGGTTGATGTTCATCCAGTACATGGATCTCTTGTTGTAAACATTGGGGATCTTCTGCAGGTAAGAGTTGCAAACGAATGTATACTTTAATTTCCGTGCATGTCTTTCTTGGTTTCCCTTGATGTTTCTAGTGTCCTTTCTTGTATATATCTAAACCATTTTAACTAATTTTCTGTGATATTTTTCTTAATTGGAGTCACACCAATATCTTATCGTATACTATCATTTTGATTCATGTCTTTTATGTTAGATGATGTTAAATTTTTTCTCTTGTTCCTTTAAAATCCAATATTTTGAGCACTTTTATTAGATTACAGTCTAGAATTCATAACAATGTTGTATTTTTGAAATCTTGGTGTTTCTGCCATCTTCTTTTTATGATTTATCAATGTTAAAATCTCTGACATAAACAACTTTTGATGATTATATTTTATCAATCTCCTTCTTGTTGATGCAGCTTCTAACAAATGACATTTTCGTTAGTGTCTATCATCGGGTCTTATCGAGACATATAGGCCCCAGAATTTCAATAGCAACCTTCTTTTCAAACTCAAGACCACAGTGTTCATCGAAGGTTGTTGGTCCAATCAAAGAATTGTTATCAGAAGAGAATCCACCAATCTATAGGGACACAACTGTAAAAGATATTATGGCATATTATTTTGAGAAAGGCCTCGATGGGAACCGTTCCTTGCACGCCTTCAGGTTGTGAAGCAGATATTGAGAATTTGATTGGAGAACCTTTGGTTCTCTAGGAATTGGCTTTAGTGTGTATTTTATCATGTTTAACTTGTGCCTTTGACTGTGATTTTCAGTATCTTTTGAATTTTAAATAAACAATATCAAGTTCTAGTTTCTGTATTATGATAATACAACATAGACTCTACTGAGTATATTATTCTCAGAGTACATATAAATCTATTTTATTTAATGAAAGATTTTCATGAAAGAGTGATTGGAATTGGACCACCTTCCTACTTCAATCTCTTCAGTGTATGCTATAATATGTCATAGCACTTTTTCTTCAGAAAAACTAATAATTATGCCAACCCAGGGGTTATCAACTTCAAGATTTCAGTTCACCAATATTCATTCAGAATTTATATACTGAATAATGAATCTTGTGAGCTTATAATATGTAATCTAAAAATAATTCAGATGAAACATTTCATTCATGAAAATTGGATTGAGAAATAATGCTTATTTTTCAGCCAACATTTCTTTTGTACTTTTATCTCCACTGATGTCATTGATTAAACCATCATATGCCATCTGGTCAGAATTTATCTCATTTTTATTTTAAGAAACTCTAATCCATCACAGAAACACTTACGTATCTTAATTAGACTTCTATAGTTTTTGTTAGAATGTTTAATTAAACAAATTGAATGTCTTAGTCAAGTGGGTGATGGAAACAATATACATTACTTTCACTAAACGTAAGCAGTAATAAGTAATTCAAATGTGGTTTTCATTGATAAGAAACAGATATTAACCAGCGCATGAATCAGTTGGTACCAAATTGATCCAGCTTAACCAGTAATCTTAAGATTGAATTTTGAGTATTTAGTTCCTGTAAATATTCTAAGAACAAGCTTTGTCACCCACATGGTTTTACCCTATTCAAATAAAATTGTCTCTAGTGGAAGATATTTGTAGTCTATATCAAATAAAACATAACGAGCAGGCTTACGTAAAGTTTTGCCTCATGTGGATTAATATAAAACGCATAGTGTTTTTCAACACTACTAGCCATGCTATTTGCATTATCTTTTCAAAGGAGTAATAGCATTGTTATTTCCAGATTTGGTGCACAGAACACTTGCATTTTCGTCTAATTTTTCAATATGGTGGTTTGTTTTGAAAATTTTATTAGATAACCATTAACAATGAGTTACAATTATCAACTATAACATACTCGAAAGTGTTTATTCTATTCTTGAAATTTTGGTATTGCTCCCATCATGATTTTACAAAAATAAAATCATTGACAGACATAATAACACAACTTCTGGTGATTATATTTATCAATCTCCTTTTGAATGGTACAGCTCTTACAAAATGGTACGTTCGTGAGTGTCTATCACTGGGTCTTAGTGAGGGATACAGGCACCAGAATTTCAAAAGCAAGCTTCTTTATAAACACATCACCACTTGGTTCAACTAAGGTTGTTGGTCTGATAAGAATTGTTATCAGAAGAAACCCTCCAATCTATGGGGACACTACTGTGAAAGATGTCATGGCAGATTACTTTGATGAGAAAGGCCTTGATGTGAACACTCTCTTGCAGAGTTTCAGGTAGTGAAGAAAGTACTGAGAATTAGATTGGAGCACTGTTGATTCCTTTGGAGTTTGATTTGTGTGCATTTAATCGACTAAGATTTTCATTACCTAGTGAAATTTCAAAAAAGCTGCATCAAGTTCTAGAGATAGAAAAAATTATAGACGCTCTTTGATAATTTCTATATATTATAGATGAGACAAACTTCTAGTTTTTGTATTATTATGATAATAAAAAAATTGCTGTAACGAATTGATACTAATATTTATATGTTTTTTTTAACAAAAATATACTATTTTTATTAAATACCATATCTCAAATTCTAAAAATATAAAAATATTTTCATAATCATTTATGTTAACTTTCTACTTATAATATATTCAATATATATATTATACTTATCTAATATTTTTATTCAGATTATTAAAAAATCACTATCATCACAATTTCAAAAATTATAAACACAGAGAAAAAGTTATAAAATTTTTAATAATCATATATTTAAAATTTTAAAAATTCAATATAATATCAATCACACGTTTAATTACACATTAATCTATTTAAGATTTTTACATTCAACATATCAACATTAATTACGTTCAAAAAATTATATATACTTCAAACATAATAGATTGAATACCTATTCATGTATAAAGGTTATCAGATTATAGATTGATTTTTAAACTTTTTTTACTATCAAGATCATCTAGCATATCCCCTCTAAGGTAATCACATGTTAGGGTAACTTTTATCACTTGTCCTATCTCGATCTCAAGTGGCATAAACCTCCATTGACTTTATACTCATGATATTTATGTATATGACCTTAGAGTATCACAAAAGTTTAGATATTTAAGTTAGGCATGTCCTTAAACTCATACACATTAACTATCAATCACAATCACATTCTTTGGTAACTACTTTTTCTTATACATCCCAAAAAAAATCACATAGTTGTTCAATGACCAAATGGTTGTCTAACGACGAAATCTCTCGAGTTTTCAAAATAAAAGAATCCGTCCAATGAGGAGATTGGTCATCCAATGATTAAGTAATCGCTCAACGATCAAGTAATTTTTCAACAATCAAAGCTTTAGGATTTCAAATTAAAAGAATTCGTCCAATGACTAAGTGTTCACTTAGTGAACTTCATGTAAAAGACAAGTTTGTAAGTTTGTATAATGCAATTAACTACTCCAAAATTAGTATAATCTTTTTAAAATAATATTATTTTTTTCACTCAAAATCACTTATAATGATATCTGAAACTTGATTTATACCAATCTACTCTAATTTATTAGCATTTTACATTATCAATCAATAATAAGAGTATAAGTTTTAAGATATATAAAAATAAACATAATCCATTATAGGATCTTAATAATGAATCACAAGCAAAATATTGGAATCATCCAAACCAACATACTAATCATAATCATAGTAAACTATGCTTGCAATCTTAATCAACTAACCACAGTATTTTTACTTCAAAAATCAACATTTAATTCAACAATTCAAGGTGTTCTAATATTTAACAAAACCACATATTTCATTTAACAAAACATTTTTACATTTCAAATCATTTATCTTAAAGTTTTATAACAATTTCAAAATCAAATAATATCTCTTATTTATTTTTTTAATTTTCTAATTAAATCTTTAATCAAATAGAATTGAGTTAATTATATTTTAATTTATTTTTAAAATCCTTGATTCAAAAATTAACTATATCACTATAAACTTAAGTTAAGCTAAAGTTATATTGCAAATAAAAATCTCATATACAAAAATTTTAAGGTCTCCATACAAGTAATTCTATCCACAACTTAAGAAAAAACTTAAAAAATATAAAATGTACTCTTTTTTATACTTCAATTAGACGCGTTTTATTAAAAAAGAAAAACGATTGTTACAATGAAAATAATGAATAATAAAAAATATGAGAAAAAAAATAAACTTATGACTTAAAAAAAATAATTCTTATTTATATTATAAAATACTTAAATATTTATTATTTTTCAAAAGAATATAGTATTTGAGTTATTAATAAAAAATAAATAAATAGAATATATGTTAACAGACATCGTCACTAAGCATTTGTAAAAAAAATTGCAATGAGAGTCAAGTAAATTTTAGAATTAGTATATATATATATATATATATATATATATATATATAGTTTAATAAATACCTTTTCCTGTTATCGATAACAAGTAGTTTATCATCCAAGAGGAAAAGGAATATCCTCACATTACAGAAAGTTTGACAGATTTAGGAATAGTATAAATTTCAATTACAGAAAGTATGATTAAAACCAAAAAGCTCATCAATTAAGAAATCCGAATTAAGAATATCGAAAGTCTTCTTAATATCAATCTTTAAAGCTATATTTCTCAAACAACATCACTTGTCTATCATGTTGACAGCTTCTGATGCAGTCCAAATGCAATCAGCAATGCTCCTCCATGGATGAAACCTCTTTGTTGAGGAGATATCAATTTTCCTACAACAACAGAAAGCCTACCTGCTACCAATTTACATATGATTTTATACTTGAAATTTACTAGAGCAATTGGACAAAATTTCCCAATTTCATTAGCACCAAGTTGTTTAGAAATCAAAATAATGTAAGTGGAATTGTAATCAGGTAGAAAATCTAACTATCCCTAAAGAATTGTAATACTAAATTACAGATATCCTAATGAATAAGGTCTCAATAGGTTTGAAAAAAAAACACCCCAGAAATTGCAGAGAGATTAAAAACTGTATTCTTCACTTCATTCTGAGATGGAATACGTGTCAGTAAAATATTATTGACAGTACCTAATAATACCCGAGGAATGACATCACTAGAAAATGTCAGTAGAAGCATTGTACTGATTTGAGTAAGTAAAAATCTGCTTAAAATGATTAATTACGTGTTCTTCAATTTCAGAATTGTTAGTTAAGATTTCAGTGTCTTTTTCCAGAAAAGATATCCCTATTAGTAGCAGCTGTAATAGATACTTTTTCTATGAAAAATCTATATTTCTGTCTCCATCATCCAACCATTTAGCTCTAGATTTTCGTGTCGAGAATTCCTCTTGAAATAATAAAGCTTCATTGAGCTCTTTGTCCTGTTGCTAATGATATTAAACTGCATCAGAAAACAGAAAGCAAAGTTTGTACTTTTCCTTACCAACCCAAAATGGACGACGCCGGCGCCGGAAAATCGACCGCGGGAGCTTCCACAACCTACGAACGTTTGCAGGAACTAAAGTCCTTCGATGAATCCAAAGCTGGCGTCAAAGGCCTCGTCGACTCCGGCATCACCAAACTCCCACGGTTCTTCATCCGTCCGCCGGAGGACATCGCCTCCGGCGACCAATATTCCAGCGAACCGGCCGGTACCCAGTTCATGGTCCCCGTGATAGACCTCGGAGGCGTCGCCAAAGACCGCGCCGGCCTGGTGGCCGGCATCCGGCGGGCGGCGGAGACAGTGGGGTTCTTCCAGGTGATGAATCATGGAATACCTGTGAAGGTGCTCGAGGAGACATTGTTGGCGGCGCGTGAGTTCCATGAGATGGCTCAGGAGCTGAAGGGGGAGTATTACAGCAGGGAGGTGAAGAAGAAGGTGAAGTATGGGAGCAACTTTGATTTGTATAAGTCAAAGTATGCAAATTGGAGAGACACTGTTTTCTGTGTGATGGGTCCTGAGCCTCTTGATCCTCAAGAATTGCCTCCTATTTGTAGGTAACCTTGGACTTTTATCATTCAAAACTTTTTAGTAAAAGTTTGCTTATCCTTTTAATCTATGCACTACTAGTGCACAGGATAGAAAAACTGAACCCTCGAATGTGGATTTATGCAGTAACTGAAAACAAAACCAAAAATTCATTACATTGTAAACCAATTAAATTCATTCTTAGTATGTTTATTTGGTAGACATTATAAATATCAGTAAATTTAGCATTTCTGGCAGTTTGTGAATTTAGGTGGGCAAGTCACATACACTGTTTACTCATATTTTGTATCTAAAAGGTCCCTTTCTTGGGTGATTTGATCTGGTTTGTAGGGATGTAACAATGGAATACTCTAGGCAAGTTCATGTGTTGGGGAGAGTTTTATTTGGGCTGTTATCAGAAGCACTTGGACTTAACCCTGACCATCTTGAAGGCATGGATTGTGCAAAGGGTCACTCAATTTTGTTTCACTATTATCCAGCATGTCCTGAGCCTGAACTCACAATGGGCACTACCAGGCACTCAGACCCTGATTTCCTTACAGTTCTGCTTCAAGACCACATTGGAGGGCTCCAAGTTTTGAGCCATAATGGATGGGTTGATGTCCCCCCTGTTCCTGGAGCTCTAGTAGTTAACATTGGAGATCTGCTACAGGTCTTTCTTTTCCTCCCTTTTAATACTCAATGAATGAAATATACAATGAGTGTGATGTAAGAATTAATCTTTTTTTCTCAATGTTTAAGTTGTAGGACTTTAATTCAAAAACGAGGGGTGGAAGGAAAAGTAAGAAAGATGGTGATGAAAATGTATTCCATTTGCACCCTAATGAAATCCTATATGATTTGCACATATGGTTGGTACTTAGCCTTCTTTAAGATAGCATATAACATGGTATAGTTTGGTACTTTGATCACTCTAAACCAGTTTGCCATGTAACATGGATGCAAATTCAATGCTCACAACAGATAAGTAATTTAGAAATTCTTTTAGCATTGATAATCCGGACTGTCAAACTTAAGAGATTATATAAACTCGTAGAACTTTATTTAGAAAAGAGTTTGATAGCAAGTTAACTAGTTTTTTTACCTTTAAAAGCTCTTAAGAGTTTAAGAGTTAATTCAAGAGTTTGATACCTTTGTTCACAACTACATTAGTCCATTTGTGTGTCTAGGTGCTATTGTTCATTTTCAGCCTAGAGCATTAAGCATATCCTTACCTTATCAGTCAAGATCTCAACATTAGTAAAATAAAATTTTGACTATCACTTGCAGTATATTTTCACTGTTTTTCCTTTGAATTGATGTTATACAAGTAAGGATTAGGCATAAACCGGAATGACTGATTAATAAGGCTCCATGGGACAGATGTGGATGAACAATGAAGTCAGTCAACATAATTTGCATGCCTAAAGAATGATCCTTCCTTTCTTGTTGGTTTATCAGGCACAACTCAAACTTTACTGCATGAGTCTTCTGAATTTAGTTATTCCAATGAATAAATGAGCAGATTTTATGTTGCAAAATTGCAGCTAATATCCAATGACAGATTCAAAAGTGTGGAGCACCGTGTGCTTGCAAACCGCGTAGGGCCAAGAGTATCAGTGGCGTGCTTTTTCACTCTTCACCTCTACCCAACAACAAGAATGTATGGACCCATCAAGGAACTATTGTCAGAAGATAACCCCCCAATTTATAGGGAAACATCACTGAAAGATTTCATTGCTTATTATGATGGCAAAGGACTTGATGGAAATTCAGCTCTTGACCATTTTAAGATAACACGGCAAATATAAAAATGACTATTTTGGTAGGCTTCATACAAGTATAGAAAAGTTTGTGGTCTGTAATTTTATTGCTGGAAAACTACTTTGTGGCAATGACTTAATGTCTCAAACTAATGATTAATGAGTAACTTAACTAACATGGCTGGTTCAATGAGTTTTAGTACTATGCTCTATCAAGAAACATCTTTCACCCAAAAATTCAAGACTCTGTGGACCTAGAACACAAATATGGGCTTTTTTACTTTGAGGGGTCATTTTCCCCGAAAAATTATACAGAAGGGTCACTTTGACCCAATATTATATTCTAAGGTCAAGTCGTGCTTGGAAACACGATTTCACTCTGTATAATTTTTTTATTTAAATACACAGAAGTCGTGCTTCCATGCACGACTTCTATTTTTTTTTTTCATGCACGACTTCGTTTAATTATTAATTTTTTATTTTAAAAACTATTTTAATACTATATTATTATTATACTTCATAATATTATTATTATTATTATACTTCATAATATTATTATTATTATTATTATTATATTTATTATTATTATTATACTTCATAACATTTTATTATTATTATTATTATATATTTAAAAGGTTTTGAATTCTATTTTTCATTACCATTGAAATAATTTTTTTTATTATTATTTAATATATTTAATTAATATATGTAAAAATTATTATAATTATGTAAAATATTATTTTAAATATATTTTATATCATTTAATATGAAAAATAATTTTTTTTATTATTAATTAATATTTTTAAAAATTTTATAATTATGTAAAATATTTATTTTATATTATTTAAATTGAGAAATAATTTTTTTTATTATTAATTAATGTATTTAACTAATATTTGTAAAAATGGTTAGAATTATGTAAAATATTCATTTTAAATTTATTTTATATTATTTAAATTGAGAAATAATTTGTTAATGTTCATTGTATAAATTAATTATATTATGAATAATGGTTAAAAAATAATGGAAATGAAAAAAAATTAAAATACATATTCATTTAAATAATAATAATACATTATTGTCTATTAGAACAATTTCTTTTATTATGACCTTCACTTCTACAAAACGAACATTTCTTGAGTTTATTTGAATTTGGTTGATCCATTTCATTATGAATGCGATTTGTAGCAGGTCTTCCTGAAAGTTTACGTCTTGTAGTCAGGTATGAGATTTGGTCCTGTGTAGGTAGTCCAATAATCTTCATTTTGCACAGGATGAAATTCCACTTCATAAGCCTTAGAAACACACAGCAATGACATGACGACAAGGTAGCCGAAGAACTTGAAACTCCCCACAATGACACCACCAATCATTTATTTTTACTGTGAAATGTTTTGGGAAGCCACCAATACGCATATTTACTGTTTCTGCGACATCAAACTCTTGATAATCTCTGCTGAAGCTATCCACATGACACATTCTTGAATAATCTTCATTCTGATTTAGCATAGTCACGATTTCTTCAGGATATTGATGGCCAGCTTTTAACATGCATTGAGTCTTCGATCCGCGCTTTACAAACCATGAATTAATCTTTTCAAATGTGGTTCTTACTAAAGCACAGATTGACAAAGATCGAGCTCCCTTTAATACTGAGTTAATACATTCAGCCAAATTTGTGGTCATGTGACCATATCTTTTCCCATGGTCATTTGTGGTCATGTGACCATATCTTTTCCCATGGTCAAAGGCTTGAGTCCATTTTTTTAATGAAATTTCTTCTAACCACTGCACAGCTTGTTCACACTCTGATCGCAAAGCAGCTAACTTTACTTCAACGTATGGTTGTCTCATCTCATACCCTATTAAATACAAGAAAAAAGAGTTAGCAAATTAAAATATAAATATTGCAAATTGAGAGTACTTAAAGTAATGATTACTTATGTTAACGATCTTGTTTTTGAACTCTTTATTCTTGAACTTTTTCTGGAAGTTTGATGCAATATGTCTGATACAGTAAAGAGATGTCAAATCGGGCCAATTTAGTTGTGGAGATTCTAAAGCTGCCAAGATTCCTCTCCCTCTATCAGTAATCATTGACAAATTTGGTTGAGGCGTGACATGTTGCCGAAGCTGTTGAAAGAACCAAAGCAATGCCTCTTTAGTTTCCCCTTCCACTATTGCAAATGCTAGGGGGAAAAGACTTCTGTTCCCATCTTGAGTAGTCACAGTCAATAAAGTCCTTTCGTATTTTCCGGTCAAAAATGTGTCATCGACTTGAATTATTGGTTTGCAATATTTGAATCCGTCGATACAGGGCTTGAAGGACCAAAAAACACGTTCTAGCAGATATATTAGTCGAATTTCATGACTACAAGGTGAAAGACGAGAACCATTGTATAACATCAAACTTCCCGGGTTAGTTTCTTGTAGCGCTTGAAACCATCTTGGAAGCTCATTATACGAGTCTTCCCAATCTTCGAAGGCTATTTCAATGGCCTTTTGTTTTGTCATCCATGCCTTTTTATATGAAATTGTATACCCATAACGGGTTTTTATTTATGCTATTATTGTTTTTATTGTTACACCGACATTTATTTTAACTATATCACAAATAACTTTAGAAATAAAAGTTGAATCTAAGCTGTTATGATCAGTAGATAAATCAACACTAAGACAAGTATGTGGTGCTTCTATTTGTTTAGTTTCCCACCGATCTCTGTTTTTGCTATAAGATGCTCTTATTCTCCAATAACAGCTATTTCCATAATTGACACAACATGCAACATAATATTTAGATTTGGACTCAATTAATTGAAATTTATAACCGGATTGAATGTGATATTGTTTTATCGCATTCACTACACCATCCTTGGTTGGAAAATACATACCTTCATTTAGATTAAGTTGCATGGTATTTTCAATTTGGTACGACCCATCTATTCTGTGTTGAATGTAGTGGTCAGGGTCTCCTGATGATGATGTTGGACCTTCATCATCAAATTGCATGTATTGATCTTCATCTTCTAAAAATTTATCCAAAATATCAGGTATGATACCTTCATTTTGAACTGGACGAGAAGAATTGCCAATTTCGGATCTCCTCATCTATAATAGAGAAAATATATTTATATTTACAGAAATAACAATAAAGATATAATATCATGTATTTATAAAATTTTCATATTAAATATATATATTCAAATAATAAAT
>BDMB01000026.1:1319473-1347342 GCA_016859785.1 Macrotyloma uniflorum
AAAATATAAAATTTAAAAATATTTATAATATAATATTATGAATTAAATAAAAAAATATATTGATAATATAGAATATTTTAAAATACCATAATTTAAAAAATAATAATTAAAAGTCAGTAAATAATAATTTAAAATATCAAAATTGTTTAAATAATTTACAGTAATAAAATAAATTCTAAAATAATAATAGACAAACCCTAACCCTAACCCAAACATAACTGAGTTGATAAATATACATACATACCTTACAGAATTGCAACCAAAAAATCCACCCAAATTTGTAGAATTTCTGAGAATTTATGAGTGGAGGAGAAGCTGGAACCCTCGAATATGCACTCCCACTGGAACCCTCGAATATGCACTCCCACTGGTCAATGCGTGTTGTTTGTCTGTGCATTTGAGAATCAACAGTCTGTGCATTGAAACTACTGATTACAACATCTACCATGTACCTCTTTTAATTTATTTTCATTCTAATTTTCAATTGCAATGTATATTTTTCGATTTATTTCTTTTTCAATGAATTTATTTATCTTTAATCTCATCCTTTTCAATTTATTCTAATGTATTATTATTATTTAAATGAATATGTATTTTAATTTTTCTATTTATATTATTTTTTTATTATTATTTATAATATAATTAATTTAATACATTAAATAATAATAAAAATAAATTATTTCAATAAATAAAAATGAGAAATAGAATTCAGAACCTTTTAAATATATTATAATAATAATAATAATAATAATTATAATAATAATAATAATAATATGAAGTATAATAATAATAATTATTATTATTATAATAATATGAAGTATAATAATAATAATAATATTATTATTATTATTATGAAGTATAATAATAATAATAATAATATTATTATTATTATTATAAAGTATAATAATAATAATATAGTATTAAAATAGTTTTTAAAATAAAAAATTAATAATTTAATGAAATCGAGCATGTAAGCACGAATTTTTCACATTCTGCATACAAGACATTCTGCATATAAGGACAACACGTTCATTAAAAAAAAAAATTAGAAATCGTACCATGGACGACTTTTGTGTATTCAAATAAAAAAATATGAAATCGTGCATAGAAGCACGACTGCAGAGTAAAATCATACTTCCAAACACGATTTGACCTTAGAATGTAATATTAGGTCAAAGTAATCCTTCTGTATAATTTTTTCAGAGAAAATGACCCCTTCACCTAAAAAAGGCCACAAATATGTTATTATGTTATTGATAAGATTACGGATATAATGTGATATCGGAAATGGGTATTCATAAGCCAGTTCATTACAAATATCTCCGCATTACTAATAAAATAAAATAAAAGGCACTATTATGGATAATTTCCAAAAGAATATAATAAAATGATTATTATTATTTGTGGTGACAAGAACAAATTCTAAAAAAGGAACTATTTTGTGTTCACATCAACGTAGCACTGGAAAATAACAACCACGATGGGTCTCGCCGACGCCGGAACTTCAACTCCAACATTCTGTGACCGTTTACCGGAACTGAAAGCCTTTGACGAATCCAAAGGCGGCGTTAAGGGTCTCGTCGACGCTGGCATCACCAAAGTCCCGCGGATTTTTGTCATGCCACCGGAAGAACTCTCCGCCGCCGCCGATCTAGTTTCCGGAGATCGGAGCCATACCCAGTTCAGCATTCCAATCATTGACCTCTCTGGCGATCGCTCCGGCGTGATCTCCAGAATCCGGGAAGCAGCGGAGAAGGTGGGGTTTTTCCAGGTGGTGAATCACGGCATGCCCGTGAAGCTGTTGGACGACATGGTGGCTGCTGCGCGTGAGTTCCACGAGCTTCCACAAGAGGTGAAGGGTGAGTACCACACTAGGGATAAGAAGAAAAAGGTGAAGTATTGGACCAACTTTGATTTGTATCAGTCAAAGTTTGCTAACTGGAGGGACACTCTGAATTGCACTATGGCACCTGAACCTCTTGATCCTCAAGAATTGCCTCCTGTTTGTAGGTAAATTCTGGGGCTATGTATGAACATTGGAAATGAAATTTTGTTACTGTATGTGAAGCTTCATACACAAATTCCTTAAGATATAACATTTTTAATGTAATGAAAAGAAAGTAGGAGATTGTGTACACTTTGATTTGAAAGGAAGCAGTTGCTAAATGCATTTTATTACTACACAGTGCACAACCTCTCTTGTTTACGTATGGTACCATGCCAATGCACATATGCATGAAAATGACAGCATGTGACCCTATGGATATTATTTTATTTCATACCATTTAAGGCAATGCATTCAGAAAAATGTGTTATGAATGGTCTGTTTTGATTTAGAAATCTCCAGTAGTCTTTTTATTAGACCTTTAGATTCATTTGATTGAGTCTCCTTGATTTTTGCAAATTATAGATTGAAGACTATGTATGGTATAAATGGTGAAAATAGTCATGGCTAGCATATGAAAAAGTGTTGACATTATAGCTTCATAAGATTGAGTGGTTGACACTGGTCTGTGGACTTTTATGGTAGGGTAGCATTAGAAGTAAAAGGAATAAGGAACTTCTTTATAAGATTCTGTGAAAAACAGATTGACTAGGACTAGATTTGTTGAAAGTTTGGTCTTGCTTTTGTCATCTAGAATGGCTTGAAGATGTGTGAAAGAAAAGTTTTATATTTGCAATCTGATAATTTTCCATGACAGATAGTAAGCACTATGCAGCAACTTATAATTATTTGTTTACTTGAGTATACATCTATTACCTGGAGGATCAGGGTGTTGTTTGAGAGTTTTTGAAGTACAATGATTTGGCATAACATTTGGTCCAATGGATAATTATCCACTCATACTGTATAGTAATTATTTGTGTGTTAATCTGATTTTCAGGGATGTAATAATGGAATTCTCAAGGCAAGGTGAAGTACTGGGGAAACTTTTATTTGAGTTATTGTCTGAAGCACTTGGACTCATGCCTAACCATCTTAATGACATGGATTGTGCAAATGGACACTTAGTTTTATCTCACTATTATCCACCATGTCCTGAGCCTGAACTGACTATGGGCCTCAAGAGCCACACAGATCCTGATTTCCTCACAGTTTTGCTTCAAGACCACATTGGTGGGCTACAAGTTTTGGTCCAGAATCAGTGGATTGATGTGCCCCCAGTTCCTGGAGCACTAGTTGTAAACATAGGAGATTTACTGCAGGTAAGTTACACACATATAGTTTTATCTAATTCTATGTCTCTTGATTAGCATACAACATCAATGTCAATTTGATGCACTGCATAAAGATGAGTAAAACGATCGCATCAGGTAAAAGTGTATATCCTTGTTGCCTTAAACTTTGAACATTCACATCTTTTCTTTTACTTCATGGTTTTCTTTTCTCAGTTCATTCCGTGGTGCCTTGTTGGCAAACTTCACATGCTTTACTTTAAAGATTAAGTCTTTGTTTGGTTTAAAAGGTGAAAATTTTACAGGTGTATGTGATTGAAATGAGAAGGTTACTAGTTAGTTTTATAGTGTAATGTCAAAAAATTGTCCTTAAATATATTTTATTAAACATAAATATTTTTTGGAAAAAAAAAATTAAGCAGGGAATGTGGTATTTTTATTTATAATCTTCACAAATCTCTCACTTTTATCTCACTTCACACCATATTTGCACATTCAAAAACTTTTTTTACAAATCTTGTCAAATACATTCAATCAAACTCAAACAATCCTCTTAATTTCTTTTAAATCATTTCTCATATATAGTAAATATATAAAACCAAACGAAATATTGTTCTTGTTATTACGTTATAAATCTACATTTTGTTTAGGACTAAGCATCTCGAGCTAATTTGCTACGATTAGTAACAAGGCTTTAATAGGATCTTAATAGATGAACAATGAAGTTTCAATCTTTTTCTAAGAACAATAGTTCTGCTTTAGGTCCTACCTTTTCTATTTAAATATATTCTTTCTCATGTATTAACTTACTTGGAATTAATTACTGGTTATATTATAAGAATAAAATTATTTATTTATGAAATATTTTTTTAAATTTTTTATTATAAAAATTTAATTATTTATTAAATATTTTTTACATATGAAATTTTTTTATAAATTTATTTATTGAAAATTTTTTATAAATTTATTTATGAAAAGATTTTTTATTAATTTATTTATTTAAGATTTTTCATAAATTTATTTACGAAAAGCTTTTTATAAATCTTTTATGAAAAATAATTTTTTATTAACCTTTTATATATTTATAATAATGAAAATAGAAAGTTTATAGTAAAATTATGAAAAAATTATATTTTTTATTAATTTTAAATATTAATTAAAAATTGTTTAGTGAAAAATATAATTTTTTTTTAATGTTATTTTGATAAGATTTCACCATCATATTTTTATATTATATGATAATAAGAAAAATAAATCATACAACACCAGAAAGAGCTTATTTAAAGCTATACGTATTCCTTTTACACTTACGAAAAAAACTGATTGATGTATATATTGAGTACAAATCTTGAATGAAGTAATTTTTCATTCTCTCCTACGTGTGTTTATATTTGTAAAGCTTGCAAATTTTGATGTTGACGAATAAGCAAAAATGTATGGCTAAATGAATGTTGTGTTGCAACACAACTGCAGCTTATTTCGAATGACAGATTCAGAAGTGTGGAGCACCGTGTGGTGGTGAATGAAAGAGAAGCGAGAGTATCAGTTGCATTCTTTTTCGCTCAAGATCATTGCCCATCAACAAGAATGTATGGCCCCATCAAACAATTACTGTGAGAAGATAATCCCCCAGTATACAGGGAAACACTATTGCAGGACTTTAATGCTCACTTTTATGGTAAGGGACTCGATGGAAATCCAGCTCTTTCCCATTTCAAGTTATTGAAGTAAATATGAAATAAGAAAAAACTTTGATGCAGTACTATAAATATTATGCATGTTGTTTGTTGTAACTTGAATAAGGTTTCACTTCAGTCATATGTATTCATGTTTAATACAATCCTTAACAATAAATATTGTACGTGTTGTTATCTATCAGAACTGGGTTTTACTTAAGTCATATAGATTCATATATTTATAGAATCTTTAACTATGAATGTCCTTAAAGTAAAACTTTAGATTTGATTGAATAATCTTAAGTATTGTATTGAAGTTTTTTCCTATGATAGAGGAAAGTCTAATTGAAGATAATCAACGGTTAGTTTGAATAATCTTTCAAGAATACTGGGTGAGCTGGATACAATTTTTTACTTGAACCCTAAATATTTTTCAGCAAAATTCATCTTCAAACTCATCTTATAAGGACAGCATGTGGCACATTTTAATTTTGATTATTGGAGGAAAGTCAAAGGCCAAACGATTCAATAACTTTAATTTAGAGAGAGAAAATAAGTATAACGACATGCCATGACCTAATTTGTTTGAAGTATAAAATATTTAACACATGTTGGTATGAATCGAGTTTTCAAAGATATAGATTCATTAATTTACATCCTCGATAAGTTGTATACATGATACGAAGAATATTTGTGTGTGGGTTCTTCGATGTCTGGTTTGAACGCAGAGGAAGTAGCTAATAGACAATGTACGATAATTAGTTAGGGTTTGTGATAAGCACATTTTATTCCGTCTCTTTATATTTGCTATCAAAATTAACAAAAACATGGGACTACAAAAACATCAAATTAGGTTTAACAAAAATATACAATCTACGTATCGTATATTAGGCATTTTAAATATAAATTTTTTATATAAAAATATTAAAATTTAAGGTGAGTTAGAATCTCACATTAGATAAAGATAAGAAAAATTGAATAGCATATTAAATAAAAAAAAAAAAGTTAAATAATATATAAGTGAGAAAGACACTTAAATTATTAGTCTTAAGATTTTAGGTAAAAAGTAAATTATATTCTCTTATATAATTGTTGGTTATTATTCATTGATGAAAATCTTCGATTCACAAAAAATAGATAAGAGATTTTAAGTCAAGTGGATTTATATATTACTTTAAATTAATTGGGTATAAATAAATTAACTCACGACTTCTGCAATTACTTGATATTTTTTTATTAAGGATTAGAGAGGGGATGATGCTGGAAGCTTTGTTGGATTCTTCGTTAAAATCATGATCTTAAATATACTCAGTCTTACGGTAGGAACAAAATATACTTAAACAGACCAAATATATTAAGATTATCTTCAATTTTTTCTATATTATTACTCCTCGTGATTTTCTCAAACCATATTAAGAATGTATCTATCATTATTCTTTAACGTTCAAATTAATAAAAAATATAAACAAAATTTAATATATGATTAAAAAAATATTATACCTAACAAGTATTACTCATTTATTCTTAAAAAAAAATTTGAATATAAAAATTATTATCAACTTACATTCTAATTTCTTTAATCCATAACTAAAAATCTATATGAGATGATAATATATAGATGACATGTAATTTGATAAATATAGTTAACAACCATCTTCATAACAAACTTTAATATCATTAAATTTAGACCTAATTCTCTTATAGAATGAACTTATAATGTGAAAGGGAAAGTTATTCCAACTTATATATTTTGATCATATCTTTATCACATCTTTACTGCATATAAAATCTCCAATTATTCAAATCTACCTAACAATTTCTTCATGTTTACACACCAATTCTTGATTAATCTTTTGACCATTGGTTGGAAACTACAAGTTAAATCAAAAAGTTTATATTACAAGAAATTTTCAATGCAAAAACAATGAATTAATCCTGAAGATTCCGAGTTCTTTTTTTCATTCCATTAATCATTATTATTATAAGAAAAATGACAAAACAAATTGAGGAACCTGACAGCTTGCATTTTGACTTAGGTACCATTATTGACGAAACAGTTTAATGTTCATTTTAAAAATGGTTAACTGATGATATTCAATGCATTATTTCTTCGATATTTTTCTTAGTTTGCCCGATTTTCAAGAAACGAAACATGTCTCGTTCTAATTCAATTATTGAAATTTAGTTGCAAACAGTGGAAAATCTGGTGTTAGACAAGCTATATGATGAAGTACAAGTATATAAATAAATCATAATTTTCATCATATAAATTAATTTTATAGTACAGATAGATCTAAAATTTTAGTTTTGGAATCTATTTTTTTAATTGTATCATGCATATATTAAATCACTCGTTAATGCTCGTTAATGGATCATTCTTGAATTAAATAATGTCACGAGATGTGAATTCAGGTGTGGCATTGATTCGGAATTAGAGGAAAACGAAAATATTAACAAATTAATAGCCTTATATCACAATTTATTGCGAATATTAATATCATGATGAACACAACTTTCTTCTTTTTCTTTTCTTTTTTTGACAACTAATTACGATATAACTTATGCTCTTAAGTTTATTAAGAAATAGTTATCAAATAGAACATGATAGTTATGGAGGTTAAATAATTAATATACGTAATTTTTTTTTAAAAGTAACCATGTGTGATTTTCGATTTGCCAGCTACTAACCAAATGTACTTCATTAAGTGCTTTCATTTTAAACTGCTAATAATCTTCCAATAACTATTGCCATGTATTTATATATTATAAAGTTGTTATGAACATTATAAAATGGGATACGACAAGGAGGAAAATCTTTCGCAAGTCCCATGTATGTAATTTTTTAAATGTTGGTGAAGTGTAGCATTCTTCAACCTTGATCTTCAAAGATTCTTATTCAAGATTCCATATCTCCAACCACTTCAACATATATAAGACTTTCTTCTATGAACTAAGAAGAAATATCCTCTTATTAATTTTGTATCGGATAGATATTGGAATTTTAATTAAGTATTTGTTTGTCCTAACCGATAAATACTCGATTTTGTCATGAACCTAGTCTTACTGAGACTAAACTTAATACGATCTCTGCAAAACTCACTTAAAGATAACATGTGTTGTTGGAGTTCAAAATGAGTTGAAATCCTACATTTGGTAGAAATGAGAATGTTGAATAATATATAAGGAAAAAAAACATACAAACCTATAGTCTAAAAGTTTTGGGTAAGAGGTGGAGTCGTATTCACCTATATAGTTGTGATTTACCCCATTTGTAAAAATCTCCCCGGTGTTACCCCCTCCTTGGATACCTAACAATGGTATCGGAATTCAAGGTGAGTTGAAATTTAAGGTGAGTTGAAATCCCATATTGGGTAGAAATGGAAATGAAATCGTATTCACTTATATAATTGGTTTATTTTCATTTGTAAAAATCTTTCCGGTATTACCCCTTTCTTGGATACCTATGTTATAAATAGATCACCCCGTCCAGATAAAATATAGACATTTAATTATACTTTTAAACTTTTTTTTTATATTTTTTACTTACTTCAATATATCAAAGTTTAATCATATTATACCTCTTTCGATTCTTAATAAATAGGAAATAGCCAGAATTAGAAAAATATCTTGATAGATTATCTAATCTTTCTAAATTAATCACATAATGTAATTTTTATACATTGAATTTTCAATATTGTTCCTACAAGTAAAAATTTATTATAATATCTTTTATTTATATATTTATATATATATATATATATATATTATTGATTTAGTAATGTAATTGTTAGTCTCGTATATAGTTTGATTTTCATGTATATAATTCATTTTTAATTTTATCAGGAGACATGAGAAATTAGAAATAAGGTGACAAATTATGATTATCCCAAGAATAATTATTTGGTTCCTATTAATAAACTTAACGATATTGTTTAACAGAAGTCATTTAATATTAGGAGCCAGAACTAACCAAATATTTTTAGTTTTATATTAGTTTTCTAACTTTTTCCTTACACTAAGCTTTATTTAAATAAATTATTTATTCTTATAACAAGATTATTTTTCTATTAGCTTTATAGTTTTTTTTATAGTACTTTTGCTAACTTTTTATCTAGGATAAATGTTAATTCAGATTTTAATGCACAAGACAAAAATTATTATTTTGATCAGTTAATAACTATTTAAAAAATATTATTCATTTGATAAAAAATCATTCAAATCATCGGCTAATAACTTTTGAATGAATAAATATTTAACTCATGCACAAAATAATATAGCCTTATATATAAGAGACAAAATTTAAAAGTAAATTTTTGTAATTTTAAAAAATAATAATAAAATTTTAATTATGAAAAATTGGTTGAATCTATTTAGTATTATAAAAAATCTATGGTATTCTTTAAAATAGTGGATAAATAATTATCGGTTCGTAAAGTTAAATGGATTAAAATTGATTTAATTCAAATTTTTTTTTATATTTGAGATTCTTGTATGTGTGTTTGAGAAAATAGACACGTAAGTTCTTTCAAATTTGATATGTTGTCACTAAGCCAATCATCTTTGTTAAGATTAGTGTTATTATTGAGGCAAGAAACCAAACACAATTATTTATAATAAAGAAATTTCTCATTCATTATATTTTTAGCTTCATTTATAAATGTTTTATGTATGAAATAAATCTTATCTTCTTTAAGAAAGTACAAAATTTTCAATTGTCTAATTATAAGAATTGTCTAATTATAAGAATGACTCGTTGTTACCATATTAAAAAAATTTTATTATTTAACTTAAAGTTAATTAATATTATAAAGATATTTAATGTGAAGAGATGATTAAAAGATGAAAAATAGATTCTATATATAAAGAAGATGATGACCCCTAAATAAAAGAAATGATAGAAGTTATAAGTAAAATATATTAACTTTATAAACAAAAAATAAACATTAAATTTTTATTACTTATAAAATCTCATATATAACTTTATATATATATATATATAATAAAAAAAATGTTTTTATCAATTGCATATATAATGTAATAATGAATGGACTGAAATATACTACTACTTAACAACATATAATATAAACTAGAAAGAACATAATTGCATTAAAGAACTATTTTCTAAAAATATTAAATCCATTTTAAGAAACTGAATTTGACAATTGGTGCTCAAATCCAGGAGAGACAATACTACCTATAATATAAAATGAAACAAATTCATTTTAAAGAACCATTATTTTTTTCAAGCACTAAGTATTTTCATGCTTTCATCCTCGACATTATGATTCATGATCTACTATAATGATCATTAATTCAAGTGGAAATTAAGAGTTAAATATTAGAGAGAAAAGTGTTAGGTATGAGAATAATATGAGAAGAATTTTATAAACAGATAAATAATAATTATAATTATATAAGAGAGTATGACTTATTTTTTATTTAAAATTTTAAAATTAAGAGTTTTTGTGTTTTTATTACTTAAAAATATTATTTCACTTTTTCATTTCTATTTATGTATGATTTCAATTCATCTTAAACTTCAACAATTTCTGTCTCAAGTGTGAGTTCCTACCACATTAACACATACTCCCCCTATAACGGAAATATCACGAGTTTTTGAATGGTGAACTTTATTTATTGACTTGTACCGATGTCGTTCGACAAAACACACTTACCTGAAACTCATATCTAAGAAAATTTTCAATATAAGGATCTACTTTAATTTAAGATCCCTCACCTATTCCTTATGAATCAAACAAACTAAGTTTTAATACCATTATTAGGTATTTAAAGAGAATAATAATACTAAAAAATTTTTATCAATAAAATAAATAATAACTATATAAAAGAATATAACTTTACTTATTCAAAATTTTAAGATTAAAAATTTATATATTTTTCTTATTTATATATTATTTATATATTCTCTTTCGTTATTTATAATTATGATGAAAATTAAGAGTTAAATATTAGGAAAAAAAAAAGAATGTAATAAAAAACAAAATTTTGTTAAAAACATCGATCATTCATTGATAGTGAATAAAGTTAATTAACATTTCACATCAATAATAAAGAAATGATTATTGTTGGTATTGCTTCTTGTTGTGAGCCAGGGAGGAAATTGCATATTGCAGAAGGCAACAGAAGAATATTTAGAATTATTATCTTTTTGACCTAATCAGCACTTTTGTTTTGTGACATTGTTGAAACCTATCCTCAATGCTTCAATCCCTTGCCTAGTCAGCACTTGTGCTGACTCAGTGCCAGGTATGCATCATTTATTCCTCGAGGAACACACCAGAACTTGTGGATGTAATCGCAGCAAAAACTCAATTTAAAACAAAATTCGAAAGAGCAAACCAACTTGTTCAAATTATTAATCTCCACTCAACTCCCACTACATTAAATATAATTTCAAAGTTTGTGGCTTTAAGTATTTCCATTTATAAACTATATTTTGTTTTCATTCTAAAGAATTGCATCAATTTTCGATAATTTTCACACAAGTTTTTCTTCATACAAAAAACTTATCAAATGAAAAGGTGAAAGCGTAATAAAAAGTAATATTATCTTATTCATACAAATTATATATGAATAATTAAAATTTAAAACAAAAACTTGTATATACATTTTAAATTAATATCTTTCTTCTCTTATTTGATATACTTTACACATATACGAGTTTATATATATATATATATATATATATTTATTGTTAAATAAGAGAATATAAATGTAAAATAAAAAAGAAACTATATCCTGACCTATTATAAATAAATTAAAATTTTACATTAAATTTAATTAAATAATATAATTATTTATGTATGAAAGTGTAATTAAAATTATTTTTTTATATTTAGATAGATTATTGAAGGAAAATAAGATATAAAATAATTAAGTAAATAATAAATTTTAAATCTTAATTAAATTTAAGAAATGATAAGAATAAGATTATTTTCATAAGTAGTGATTTTTTTCAAAATTATAATTTAAGTGAAGAATATTAAATTATGGTAAATTTTTAGAAGTGTTTTATTTTCTCTATAGTTAACAAAAATAGATATGATCAAATAAATTGATTTAAATAACAGTAAAATGGATGAGGTCATGTTGAAAAAGTAAAACATAAATTAAGAAAAAAAAAAGCTAATTTTGATTTGTTTAGTTAATAATTCCATAAACTTATGGACCAACTATTTTAAAATAAAATTTATAATTTTAAAAAAATTGGAAATAATATTACTTTATTAAAATATAAAGGTGTTAAAATTGATATATTAGAAAAGAATGGATTATATATGGTGTAAATGAATAAAAGTGTTTGTTTGATGTGGTTGATTGACGTAAGAAGAGGAACAGTGTATGTTTCTTATGCGTGGAACCAAAGTGGATAAGATCGATTATACACGCCCCACAAACCTAGAATATTGCAAACACTTTCTTCTTTAAGAATAATTTCGGATAATCTATTTATATATAAACAAAACTAAGAAAACGAAAGCTATTACGTTTTTCTATTTTCAATTTTTTTTCATTTTATCTTATTATTAATTTTATTTTATTTTTCAAAATATTAATTTTATCTTTCTTATTATCGTTATATTAAATTATATTTATCGACGGAAGACTTAATATAATATATATGTCACATGATACATACGTTTTATAATTTAATATGGATAATATAGATGTGATGTGACATTTATGTTTTCTTTAAATCATTTAAAATGAGATAAAAGAAAACTGAATAAAAGATTTTGAAGATGGTTGTAAGAAAATTTTATTTAATTTAAAGCTTGTTTCATTATATACTTTCAAGAATGTAAATTTAATTTTAATTTTAATTTTTCATGTCAATTAAAATTATTATTTTTATTTAATTACATAACACTTTTAAATAATTTAAAACCAATTCAAAAAATATTTATATATTATAATTCGATTTTATTTTTAATTAATGTAAAATTTTTTAATATCTATCTCTTACCTAAAATATGTAGAAATAGTCGAATTTAGACCAAAATTAACTTGGTTAAAAAATATTATTAATATTTAATTCATTTTTAAAATTGATTTAAAAAAAATACTTTATTTATATATCATAATTCGAACTATTTTCTATCATATATTTTATAATATATTTAATAAATAATCTAATGATACATTTATAAAATGTTTAAATTGTTTTTTTTTTTAAATATGAAAGAATATTATTAAAATAATTTTGTTAAACATAAAAAAACGAGACTTTCGAAAATGAAAAAAGAAAATCGAAAATAAAACAGTTGAAATGAATCTACGACGTCGATACCACGCCAACTCATAAACCCGAAACTTCTGCTGATCTTACGATGTGACTTTGGATTTAATTCAATCCACTTTGGATAACTCTCTCCCCTTTCATTTTCAAACTTTTTTTTTCTCATTTCAAGTTCATCCCAAAATTGAATTACACTAAAAATTATTTTAAAATTTATTTCAATTGTATAAATCAATCCATAAAATAAAAATTATAATTATCTATATATTTATTTCAGATATATCTTGTACTTACAATGATTGACAATCTTTGATTTTTTATCGATTTTTTTTATGAATTTTTGAAATTACAAAAGAGTGTATTAAAGAATCCTTAAAAACACAGAATAAATATATTTATGATTGTACATTCAATTAAGTGAAATAATATAATTAAAATTTAATATATAATTAGAAAAATAAATAATTATATTTAAATAATAAATTCTATTTATAATATTATTTAATAATCTATATTTTAATTAATTTAAATTACAAAATTGAATGATTGTCGCATATCATCTCTAACAAATCTAATCAGACACAATTCTCAATTAATTATGTGAATATAATAGATTTATTCTTCAAAATCAACTTTATTAAATTTTGAATAGAAACATTTCCAACATATAAGTTACACTCTTAACTTATCTAATATATATTTTAAATAATTTAAAAATTTTAACTCATATTTTTAAATATGAGATTAAACCTATACAAATAATCATATATATATATATATATAAATAAGATTTAAATATTATTTTATAAAATGAATTTTATCTAAAACAATATATTTTCACCCACTTTTATATTTTATTTTAATTATATATTTATTGATGAATTGAGATTTCCAATATTATAAGAACATGTTCTAAAAGTGACTGTTTTCTTTTATTGAATTGTTTTAAAGTGCAATTTGAAAGAAAAAGAATTGGTTATTTAAATTTTAAAGTACATAGCGTTTACTATACATTTACCAGTTCGTTTTTAATTCGCTCTGAAAAGTTTCCACGAGTCCTTTTTTTATCAATAAATCAGTTAATTAGTTTATTATAATTTTAATTTTCTTTTTAAAGGGTCTTTGTCGAATGAACTAAGCAAAAAAAAGGGCTATTAATTTTTTTCTACTGTCTTTTGTTTTTATTTCTTTTTCAAAGATGATTTAGATTTTTATTTTGGTATCTTTGAGTCTTTCATTATATTACTTTTTGTTTATAGATGGTGATTTAGTAAAGTTATTTTAAAATAATTCTTTTTTTTAAATTGTCAATGTTCATATTTATAGTTTTTTAATCCATTGCATCATACAAACATACGTGTTACTCGAAATGAGAAAAAAACGCAGAATGATTCAAAAAGCATCAACAATTTTTTCTTTACAATTTTTTAAAATTTCAGATAAATATTTTTAAACATGTAAAAATAGACCTGACTTTTTATAAAGAATTGACACGGAGAGTCCACCTAAAAAATTCGTAAAAATTAAATTAAGAAAAAATATTATAACTTAAATTATTATTTTTAATTTTTAATTTAAATACAAATAGTTTATTTTATACAATAATAATTATATTTAAAAATATAAAAATAATATTATTTTATTAATACATGATGTATTATAATTTTTTAAAGCGAATTAAATTTTTTTATTGATTGATTTAATATAAGATCAAGTCAGATCTTGAAAATGTAATCCATTTAAAAACACGAACAAGACAAACACAACTTTTCTAACTGATATATTTTTTATCCATTGAACACCATTATATATTTTTTTAGCTTCTAAGTATATATTTGAAAAGTTAAAAAAAAAAAGATAAATTAAAAATATAAAAAAAATGTTTTTAAACATTATATGTTTTTATATAAGTTATTTTAAAAAATAATAAAATTAATATTATAAGTGATAATTTTATATTAGCATGTATAAAGCCCCATCTTACGTTTTTTTATATCCTTCGAATGAATAAATTTATTCTAAAACTCGTGATCAGATAATTTATTTATTTTTAAATTATTCAACATTTAGATCAATTAATACAGAATAATTCCAGCGTAATCAAATGCTGTCAAATTCAAATCTTAATTACAATTTCCAATAGAGAATACATGTAAAAAAATGTATCATATAAAATATAAACATAATTTTAAAACAAATTGGTATTTAATTAATAATATCAAAATTAATGAAATGTAACTTTTAGCACACAAAATAAGAGCTGTTATATTATGAAATAGTAGAATAAAAACACTATGTTTTAAATAAATGTAAATTGATCCTCTACAAACAAGACTTTTCAAGCTCTAGTTGAGAAGAAAACTGAAAACTCAATTCTATTGAAAATGAGACAAAACTCATAAGGATTATTAATGTCATTGAATACCATATTCTAATCCATATCCACAAAACATAATATAAATTGAAAAAGGAAAAAGAAATTCATCAAATAAGAGAGAGAATGATGAATATATATATTAGGGTACAATTAATCAACACCCCCACAATGTCCCCATTTGATATTTGTGCACACTCATGGACACGTCCACTTTTAATCACAATTTTTTTTTTCATGTTCCAAATTAGAAGAATGGACCTAAAAATTTTAACTTTATTATAACCTTTGCCTCAAGCTCCCACACCACAAGTCTCTTTCTTATAAGCCAAAACTCAGCATCCCACAACCCTTTCTTTAATCCAAACTCACAATAAACAACATGGAAACACCTTCACTTTCTCCTTCTTTCTCTCTTATGCTCTATCACCTCCTCCTTTACCACTGAACCAACACAACAACTACACCATCAACAACAAACCCTTTTCACCACACTCTCCAATTCCTCCATTCAAACTTCAATCACATACCATTCTTTTCTGTCATCAACTATGGGGGCTGGTGTTTCCACCACTGCCACACAAAATGATTATGTTGGCACCTTTTCTTTGTCCTCAGAGACCACCCTTGATGATGTCCCTGAGAATTGCATCTCTTCAATGATGATGAGTTTTGATCCACAACAGATTTGCACATTGGCCAGAGTGAACAAGGCCTTCCACAGAGCTTCTTCTGCTGACTTTGTATGGGAATCAAAGTTGCCTCCAAGCTATAAATTCCTTCTCAGCAAAGTCCTTGGTGAACAAAATTTTGGTTCCATGACCAAAAAACAGATCTATGCCAAACTATGCCGACCCAATTTCTTTGATGATGGCACCAAAGTAAGTTCATCAATAATCTTCATAGTTCTAAGTGGATCCGTTTTTCAGCATCAATATCTTTCATTAATGATTAATCTATTTGGGTTTAGTATGGTGTTTTTTTTTCAATTTCATGAATTTTTCTTCTTGTTTCCATCTTTTCTTACTCTTCATTGCATTGACAATTTTGATTTGTTCCTTTGTGATGATTATTTAGGAAGTTTGGCTGGACAGATGCAGTGCTCAAGTTTGTTTGTTCATCTCTTCAAAAGCCTTCAAGATTACAGGAATAGATGATAGAAGATATTGGAATTATGTTCCAACTGAGGAATCCAGGTGAGATATTAATCATAATTAAATAATAATTATTTCGTTGCATATATATATACTTTTTATTTGAAAAATTACCATAGCAATTACTGTTAAATTTATTTATCTTTAATAAAAAAGAGTATATATAATTAAAAACAATGCAAGAAACTAAGATGGTGGAAACTGAAACTTCAATAGATGCAATTAAGGTTGTAAAATGCTTGTGAATTCTGATGAAGGTTGAAAAATAGGTTTGCTTGTGTTCACAGAAAAAGAAATACTTTTTTTTTATCGATGAGGTAAATTTATAAATGGAACTTTTTTGGTAAAAGTCATTTTCGAATTTTAGAACAAATCCAAAGCCAGCACATGGAACAGAAAGTCTTTTTCTTGCTGTATTTATGCATTTGACGCGTCCTTCGTATAATAATACAATTAAAAACACATGTAAATGTTTATTTCTGAGAAATAATAGTTATTTGAGTCATTTCAAAAATAAAAGATTTAACTTTTTATTCAATTCAAAATAAATTACTCTCGAGTTAACGAGAAATTTTTTTCTGAAATAATAAAATTATTTATTTATAAAATATTTTTTACAGATTTATTTTTATAAAAAAAATTAATTATTCATTAAATATTTTTTATAAATTTATTTTTATGAAATTTTTTTATTAATTTATTTGTAAAAAAATTTCATAATTTTGTCTGTGAAAAAAATTTGTCAATGATTTATTTATAAGAAATTTCTCATTAATTTATTTGTGAAAAGTTTTTCATAAATTTTTTTTAGGAAATAATTTTTTATTAATCTTTTTACCTATAATTTTATGATAATAGAAAATTTGTGAAAAATTTGTAAAAAAAATTATATTTTTTTTTTATTTTAAGTATTATCCATAAATTTATTTTATGGGATATATGAGTTTTTTTTTGTAATTTTATTTAAATTTTAATATTTTTTTCAAAAAATTTATTGGCAATTTACTTTAAGATAATGTTGTTTAACGAACAGTAATATGCTAAATACAAATATAATACGTTTAACAAAATTTTTTACAGAAAATTTTTCTTTCAAATTTGGTTTCGTTAAACATTTCTTCATATATTTTTAATTATTTATAAATGTCACGTAATTATCCTAAAATATACTTGTATAAATATTCTTTATTTTACCATATTCAGAAAAGTGATTCATCCTAGTCACCCATTCAAATCATGTAGGTGATTAAAGAACAAAAGTGCAAGCAATTTGCACTTAGAGAATGCTATAAAAACACGTTGAGAGTGACTTGTATGGAAAAGTAATGAATCAATAATTAAAGCTTAGACTATTGTCAACTAACTCTTCCTAGTCATCATCTTGTAGATAAATAAAGAAAAAAGAACAAGAGTGCAAACAAGTTGCATTTATAAAATCTTATGCAATAGCTGAAAAGGACTTCTATTCAAGCAAAAATAATGTTAATTAATTAACATTCTATATTTAGGGCATGGTAGTTGAATTTCGTAGATCCAAACACAATGGATAACATCTCTTTTCTATCATAAATTTTGGAACCCTTTAAGTCAAAACAAAGCAAAAGAAGCTTAATTTGAACTAATTTTTGAATGATGCAGGTTCAAGAGTGTTGCATATCTTCAACAAATGTGGTGGGTTGAAGTAATAGGGGAATTAGGGTTTGAGTTTCCAAAGGGAAACTACAGTGTCTTTTTCAAGCTTCAATTGGGGAAGACCACAAAGAGATTGGGCCGGCGAGTGTGCAATCTTGATCAAGTTCATGGATGGGACATCAAGCCCGTTAGGTTTCAACTATCTACATCCGACGGCCAGAGTTCACTCTCCCAGAGCTATTTGCGTGGGCCTGGAGAATGGGCCCACTACCATGTTGGAGACTTTGCAATTGAGAAACCCAATGGGCCAACAAACATCAAGTTTTCTTTGGCCCAAATTGATTGTACTCACACCAAAGGTGGTCTTTCCATAGATGGAGTAGTGATTTGCCCAAAGGAGTTCTCAGAAAGACTTAAACAATTTTAGGGAGAGAAATTTTAGGAATACACTCTCTAACGCATTCTTTTAGACACACTCTCTTACTGATTGAAATTTATTAAAATTTATAAAAAAATTAGATATTTTTTTCCTATTTTTTTCTTTTTATTTTATAGATTTCAATAAACTTTAACCATTAAGAGAGTGAGTAAAAAAGAATGTGTTACTACCACTTTTGGCTCTTTAAAAAAGAAAAAAGAAAAAGAGGAAGAATTACTTTGGGACACCCTATTTTTTGTCACAAAGGAAGTCCTAAACATGAAGAATAGTAGTGATGGATTTTGAGACCAAAAAATTTAGGGACAATATTTGTGTTACTTGTACCAAAGGCTCTTGGTGTATTGGGTGCCCTTATTTTTGTGCAGCTGTGAGTGAGTGTTCCTTTTTGTGGACATTTTTTTGTAAAGAAATTTAAATGTGAAATAGTATTGAGTTTGCATTTCTTGTTATAGGAGAAACTTGTCTTAATTTAGTTTCATATTTTTCAATTTTAAATAAACTCTAATGTTCGTTATAATTTTTCATTTAACCTTTGTTTGTTTCTATGGATGTGCAGGCAGAAAGAAAAGCGAAGAAAAATAGTAATAGATTTTTGTCTTTTAGTATAAATCAATAGATAGAGAAAACAAAAAATGAAGAGAAAAATTTTCTCTACAAATTAAAAAGAAATGTGTGGAAAGACACTGTCTACAAGAATGTGTTTTAAAATTAAAATCAAGTATTTTCTTAAATAATATAATAAATAAATAATATTAAATAATAAATAAAATTATTAAAATAAAATTTATTTTTTATTTTTCTTGTTAAAATATTATTAAAAATATTTAAAATATTTTAAAAATAATAAATTTATTTTTTAAAAATTAAATTTTTTATTAATAATAAATAAAATTATTATACTTTTTTTCCATTTCTATTCTCTTCTCTTAATCCAAACAATCTTACTTTCTATTCTTTTTCTCTTTCTTTCTTTCCTTTTTCAGTCCCTCAAATCATCTCTCCAATCCAAACAAAGGCTTAAGGTTAGTTAGACTTCTCAATAATATAAATTATCATATGACACCTTTTTTTTTTCTCAAATTATATTTATTATGGTGGAAACTAAATGATTCACTAACCTTAAGTTCACTCTAAAATTGATCTTATAAAATGAATAAATATAGAGTGAAATAGACTTAGTATTTAAGATAAGCTAGACAATCAATTTAATTAGTGTGCTCATGCAATCACATGGCCATGTGATCCATCAATTTTAGTAATGTTGGGTTTTCATTGGGATCATGTGTTTGACAATTTATTAATTAAACAAAATTAAAACTAGATATTTTCATATAATAATAATGAATTTAAAAATTCATAATTTAATTTGAAAGAAGAACTAGTAATTAAAATGATAGAAAATTTAATTAATAAAATGTCAAGGATTAGGGATTTCGTTCAAAGGTTCTATTTAAATTTCATGGATTATTTTACTCAACTTAAGTAATGATTATAAATTATATGGAATATAACTCTTTCTACATTTTGTTTATTGAAAACTCTGAAGACCATGAAGTATAACTCTTTCTATATTTTGTTTATTGAAAACTTATTTCACACAATCATTTTTATACTGACCAAAAAATACAATAACTTATTGATATATTTGGAGTAATAGATATTTTGATGATTTTTTTTATTTGAAAATCTTTAAAATAATATAATAATAAAATATAGTATAAAAGAATTATTATTATTATTTTAAAGAAATTTTCAAATGATTGTATAAAAACACGGGTTAAGTAAACAACGAATTTTTATATAAATTTTTTAATAATATTTTTTATTGAGAAAAAACAAAATTATTCGTAAGAATGACAATTTTAAGGATTCATAATTAATAGAAATCATAATTTTTAGCTATACTTTTTTTTTTATTAGATTTATTAGTAAACAATATTAAATAGAGAGTATTAATCAAATAAAATATCTATTATGTAATGAAAAAATTTATAGAAAACCATTTTGAGGTACCGATTAATATATATATATATATATATATATATATTTTCATATATAATTATATTTTGATAATCTGAATATTATATAATAGTATTTTAAATTTTTTATATTGATGATTTGAATATTTTAGGTTGATTATTTAAATATTATATTGTTGATTATATGATTATTATATATTTTATATTTTTCTAATGTTATAATATAAATAACTAAAAACACTTATTACAAATAAAAATCATATGTAAATTAAAATTGTCTTCTTACCGATTTTATTATTATTTGAGTGGAAAGAGTTAAATCCTTGGGTTTTTTGAAGTCGAAGAATTTTTTAATATTTTATTAATAAAAGAACTAAATTAAATTTATTTAATAACAGGACAAGTAATTAAACCTATATTATATAATAATATAATAAAATAAAAGAAAATCGTTGGGATGCATGCATTTTCTTTGATAACTGCAAATGATCAAAATTTATTTAAATCCTTTTGCAAGTTAACATGATTAATATTTTAAATAGTAAATAAACATGTGATTTTCATATTTTATATCATATTTAATAATAGAAGTAACAAAAACAATAGAAAATTATATATGTTAAATAAATTAACTTATTAGACTTAAAATATTTTTTTAAATAATTTAAAATCTAATAAGTTAAATAGAATTTTATTAACTTTTTTAAAAAATTACGTATGATTTGTAAAATATAGACTATACGTATATCTTAGTTATTCCTACCTTAAATTATAATAATTGTTTATTTATATTGATGAAGCTTATTCGTAAAAATTACCTATGATTTATAAAAGTAGATTATACGTATAAAAATTGTTGGGTCATCTAAGTGGTTATTCCTACCCTTATTTATAATAATTAAAACTTTATATATACGTATTATTAATTTTGGAAAGAACTTGCATATTATGTTATAGGTACTATAGATTTTTTTAATTAAATTTGAAATTTTATATTGAAAATATATAATATATTAAATAAAATTTGAAATTTAACTGTAGTACTTATAACTAGGAGTGTTCAGAATCGAATCT
Source organism: Macrotyloma uniflorum (assembly GCA_016859785.1). Taxonomy (NCBI): domain Eukaryota; kingdom Viridiplantae; phylum Streptophyta; class Magnoliopsida; order Fabales; family Fabaceae; genus Macrotyloma; species Macrotyloma uniflorum. The sequence continues at coordinate 1,341,239 of BDMB01000026.1, forward strand.
AACAAAAAAAATTGAAAACCAATCCAAACAATTGCAAATCGATTAAAATCGCAAGTTTTTTAATCATTTTGAATTTTTTTTTCAGAACCGCGGTTCAGTTCGGTTTGATATTTTAAAATCGAACCGAACCGAACCAAATCGTAATTATTAAATAATATTATATTTATTTTTAATTTTATTTTGCAAAGAAAACCTATTGTTATATATTACAACTTTCATTTTGTTAGACTTGAAACTCCTTTACTCTCATTTCATTAACTCTTATTCAAATTCATCTTTACCATACCATTTCACCTCAATCTAATCATTCTTTTATCCCACATGGTAAATTTTTATTTTTTATTTCATTCACTCATTAATATGTTTCCTTTCTTATTCACCGCAAAAACCGATCCAAACCAAACTGCTAAAATTGGTTTGGATTGGTTCAAATTTTATTTTATTTTAAACCGAATTGAAGAACACTCCTATTTATAATATAGTATATAAATTTTGTCCTATTACTTTATTTTATTTTTTTTACCTATAAATTATTATGTTTTGAAATAATCATAAAATAAAAATATATTATTCTATGTTATTCCTGTCTTATCCTATCTGAAACCTGCAATCAAATTTATTGATGTTGCTAGTCAACAATATCTACGCTAAATTTGAGCATAGCGATTCTGTTTCTTCTGAAACAGTTTCCATAAAAATCTAGAGCAGTGTTAACTCATCCTCATCTGCAAACTGCAACTAGAAATACTCTCTCTCCTTCAGACAGCGGTTCCAAATCCACCACCATTCGCTTGCTTCTATCCACTTTTTGTTTCTTCAATCAGCAATCAAGGTTCCCTCTCATATCTTCAGATCCAGTCTCTTTCCAGAAAAAAAAAGGTTACCTTTTTTCCATGATTTTCCTTTCAAATTCCTGTCTGTCTCATGTTTTCCATGCTTCCCTGTTTGGGTGTAGCCTTATTTGGTCATCAATTTCACTACTTGAGAAAAGTAACCATCTTTCCTTTTCTGCTTTGTTAAAATGCTATGACAATTAAGGTTTGTAGAAAAAGAAAATTGGTAAGTTGGAAATAGATATTTTTAGTCATTTTTCATTTTTTTTTAAAAACCTTTTGGTTCCTGTTTTGTACAATTTTCAAGTGACGTAACTTTGTAAAGTTGAAAAAAAATTCTCTTTGGCTATCTGTTATTCCAGCCTTTGGGAGCCAAAGTTTCCGACTTTTTAATGTTCGGTGCTGTTATTGTGATAGGGTCTGTGGTTGTTAATGAAGAAAATAATTTCAACTTGTTATGTGGAATTTTCCTTACATTCTTCCAAAATTAGTTGATTTTTGGTGTAATGCTGGTTGCATGAAGATCTTTTTTTGATTTTTTTTTATATAACCAATTTTTGCAGTTTGTGTTTTGGTATCAGTGTGTGGTGTGGCATTGATGATTGATCTTTAGCTGTTCTGTTTGCTATCAGGCTTTGATCTTTGGAAATGTCCGAAGTGAAAAACAAAGTGGATTTCATCCAATTGCTTGGACCTGACATGTCAATCAAGATTCTGACCCATTTGGATGACCCTTGTGATCTTATTCGGGTTTCTGCTGTTTCCAGTTCTTGGCACCGATTTGGTAAGCCATCTGAGTTTAATTACTTGTAGTGGGAGGATTTTATAGTGTTTTGAACTTTTTTGTCGAAAAAGTGCATATTTGATTTGCTTCAATGCTTATTATTTCTTTAGAACATTTTTGTGTGTGGATATTGTCCTGTATATTATATTTGGTTAAGTTCTGGTTTTCTCTTTCAAGATTGAAATATAATGCCTCGACACATTAATCTTTGGCTTTATTTTGCTACTCATAGTATTTTAGTATGCACTCTAAATATTCTGCAGTTATTGAACATGGCCTCTGCAAGCAACTTTGCTTGGAAATGTTTCCTGAAATATCTAGTGTTGCTCATATGATTGAGCTTGACGACATAATTGAACCAGTGGGCAACACTCTTGGCAGTTATGTAAATTGGGAGTTTCTTAAGAGAAATCATAAAGTCTATGCATTCTTGGCCTCTGGTCTTACACCTATGAGAGAAAGTTGCATCTCTAAAGCTATTATTGCATCCAGCACTGATAACTACCCTGAAGAAAGCATTCTACATACATTGGAGCCTGGGGATAGAACTGAATATAGAGCATCATACTGGTCAAGCAAAGGGGAAAGTGATCCTTCTGTTCCTGAGACTTTAGTTTATAAGCTTGTTTCAGAAATGTGTCTTGTTACGGAGATTCAAGTCCAACCGTTCCAAGGTTAGCGTGGTAGCTAAATTAAACTCCTTTGTTTTGTGAATCAAGCTAATCTGAATATAGGTATGTCGAGGATCATGAACTTTTGCTTAAAATCATCTGACAAATAATCTACGTTTACTTGTCAGCATATTTTCAGAATGGCTTCCCTATATATTCTGCTAAGGCTGTCCGATTCAGAATGGGCCATCCAAGATACCCAATGGAATCAGAGAGTGCTGTGGATAATATGACTGCTAATCAAGTCTTGGGCGATAATCAATTCATATGGACGTATACTTCACCTGAATTTCCAATGTGGCAAGTGAGTTGCATATTAAAATGCATGTTTTGAATATTTTTTTTATCCATTCAATTTAGACTACAGAGAGGAAGCTTGAGATTCGTCTACTGATCTTTTCTGGGAATCATTCACTTATTTCTAATTCTCATTTTGGTTTAATTGTATTTGTCTATCCTTTCTAGTTAACATCACCTAATTTAATGCAATTCTAGTGTGAAACTTGACTTGCAGATTTTTCTGGATAATAATAACTGTTTTTGATATGTCTAGAGAGTAGTTAGTTCAAATAGTTCAAAGCATCAAACCGAGAAGGAAATATTTGTGTCATTGAAGAAAATGTCTGTTCCATTTGATGACCAACTGGTTTCCAAACACACCCTTAATGGTTGGGCTGTTAAAGTTGTCAAGTGTAGGGCCTTTTAGCTTATAGTAACTAGTAAGAGGGATTGAAGAGAGGCATTTAGATTAAACAGGGTTGTGACTCAGTTGTAAAAGGAGAAACCCTTGGAAGGAAAACTCTCCTTTCTTGGTTCAGATTCAACAAACCTTTGCAGATTTGTTCTCTTTATCTCGTGTTAGATTTCTCTGTTCTTTCTCTTGTGGGTTTGTAACAATTTGGTCCAACCTGCCTGATCGGTTTTGCTGGGATGAACAATCTGGATAATTCAGTGGAGTTTTTGAAGAAGATGTACAACAAGCACGGAGTGAGTAGCTAAATTAGTTACTGGGTGGTAATGTTAATTTGTGAAGTATGATGTAGAGGTGTAGGCCTATGTATATACCTGCTGAGTATTGAATCACAGATAATTTTTCTCCTAGCGTTCTTGTTATCTCCACTCTGAATAATAGATGGTGATTGTGGTAGAAGTTTGAAGGAATAGTATGGACGACATTTGGCGATTGCTGGATAGGTGGTGGAGGAAATTGGGCATTAGCCTTGACTGTGGAAAGACAATGCACAAACCGTCATAGTTGAAAGAATGGTATTGATAGGGCCACATGAATAGTTAGGTTAGAATAGTAAAAAGTTTTGGCAGTTAAGAGTAGGGACATAACTTAATATAGTAGAGGAGGGTCATTCAGATTTGTTAGTATGTGAAACTGAACAGAGACTTCGGTGCCAGGGGAAACTAAGCAGAATTCTCTCCCTTTTCTGTTGAGGTTGAGATTTGATGAACCTTTGCAGTTTTGTGATTTCTCTCTTTCTTTACTTTCTGTTGTGGGTTTGGAACCGTCTTAGTCATTGGAAGATCTTCAGCTTGATCAATTGGCAGGTTGGGATGAGACAAAGTAACCATGTTAATCTTTAATTAAATGAATGCTGGATTATCACTCAATTCTGTTTTTTTTTTTTTCTTTTTTCTATTTTGGGTGTAGTGTCCTCATGTTTTTACCTACTGAATATAGCAAAAGTGAATTTAGCATTTATCCATTTTTTATTGAAACTGCATTGTATTTTTACAATAGAGTATTGTATGCATGTGTTCTACACTTGAAAAAGGTTAATGACATACCGACTTTACAGGAAAACCGCTTGCAAAAATTCAAGCTACCTGAACCTGTTCTGTGCATTGGAGGCATAGTGCTAGTTGAGCTGTTGGGTAGAGTTCAAAAACAAGAAATGGATGAATTATTGTACATATGGTTCGTTTCTCAAGGCTTCTCTTTTTATCTCTCATGTACACACACCACTAAATTCACATAAAGAACTTGATTTCTTTCCCCTTCCATCTGTCCACTATGCCACTAATTTCAGCATAAAGATGAAACTAATGTAATAAAAGATAACATTTCTTTAAAAAGCCATACTTCCATTCTACTACACTGGATGCTGAATAATTCATCCTGTTCTCATAGTCAGATGAAGAACTTTAATTTATTTCCTTGAGTTCTTTTTGTTAGTTAATTGCCTACATTTTATTTAGTGTTTCTTTTCAACTTAGGATATGTTTGGAGAAAGTTCTGCATAAACACTTTTACTAGCGAAAAATAGGAAGAAAAAATGAAATAAAATTCTGCAGAAGTTAAAATTAACTTAAATTCTTATTTTTAACTTTGTAATATCAAATGTTTTAAGAAAGAATTGCCTTCTATTTGTTTATCTGTCTTGGATTATTATGGTGCAGCATCTCTCATGTTCAAGTCATGGGACGGCCACTTTCACCGGGGTTTGATGTTAAAGTTCATCATCCATCAGGGAAGTGTACCTTGAAATACCATCCTCAAGCAGATTCTGACATGTCTTCAACATCTTCATCAGACTCAAGCAGCAATCCGTCTCGCCTGCGCACAATAACCTCAAGCTTTGTGCAGAGGAGTGTAAGACGTTGGGAGCAAATTATCTTGGGTGCACTGCTTGGATCTGGTCCTGTTGTACTTGATGATTAGTGAAAACTTGCAAGAAATGAAGCACCTCAACTCTCAAATTGAAGAAATCTTGGCCAAGTATTTGTATAGCAGAGCATATGTTGAGCACAATAATTGTAGGGGGCAGAGGCAAAGTTTCATCTTTATCTTTTTCTTTTGTGTCACGTCAAGTCTTGCCTTCTTGGCTAGTATATATAGGTTGTAAACAAAATATATTTGGTGTGGCTTGAACTGATAAAGACATTTGTGTTGATGATAAGAATGATGGAATGCTTCTCCACAATCACGAGTTCCAACCTGGTGACAGTTGATGCACACAATCATGTCTTTGAACCTTTCATATGATGTTTTCAGATTTGGCTCCTGTGAAGTTAGATTATCTTTTTCAGAATAAGATCTGTATATATATAATGATCGGTTGAAACTATGATAAAATATTATATAAGTACAGCATAATTTTTTTTATGAAGTTCTTAGATTTTATAACTTCACGGTGAACATAGTAAAAAATAAAAAATAAAAAATAATCATTATCTATATAAACTAGTAATTGAATTTTAAAATTATTATTGTTTAACTATTTATTTAAAAATTAACTACGATAGCGAAAAAGTAATTGATATTTTTTTCTGTTAATTTTAAATTAATATAATATTTTTTATTAGTTCATTACTTAGAACTGTAAATATTTAACTATTGGTGATTAGATTTCAATTAATAATGATTTAGACAATAATGAATTAGTATCTTTATGGTCACTCAATAACTTGTTCAATTTCAGAGACATTGTTTATTGAATTATATGAGTACCTTAGTTACAAGTTTATAATCAATATGCAATATATATTTTTCCTTTTTTTTTTCTTTTTTTGTTACATTTAAAAAAGAAATTCTATTTAACTATTTATTTTTACAGATCAAGATAATATTAATTGTTCTTTTGTTACTTATATCCTTACTATTAACCAAATTTATAATTAATTTATAAAATATATATATATATATATATATATATATAGTGATGTAGAAATAAAAAAGATAAAATAACAAATAGATTCTATTAAAATAAAAAAAAAATTATTGTATTTTTGGTTTCTTAAAAGAAACTTTAAACAATACTTATAAAAAAAACAGAGAATATATATATATATATATATATATATATA